>QRFJ01001616.1:0-43619 GCA_006176705.1 Cocos nucifera
CGAGCTTATCTTAATCCTCACACTTTTATTTGTTTAACATTGATTTGAAGGTAGATGTGATTTAAAAAAGTATTATTGTACTCTTTCTTAACTCAAATATTTTATTAGATCTACTAATTTCCCAAGAGGTTATTCTTTCTAACTTTTTGAGCAAATTCAAGTGTCATACACGGAAGTGGTTTGTGCGTATCTAAAAATTATTTGATATGGAATATATGTTGTGTGCACGCGCATGCATTTTTTGGAAGGAACAAAATTTACATATTTTGATAAGTTTTATCACTTTATATAGTGAATAATAATTATTCATATACATATATTAAAAGCATCATATGTATTTATGCATATCAAATTCTAGATATATAATTAAAAATAGAGGAGAAAACAATAGTAAATTTCATAATATGTTCCCAAAAATTTACTCGATATTATTAGAAAATTAAGTACCACTCAGGTATAAATATTTTCATATCTTCTCATGGGTGCCTTTTATATTTTTTTGGGTCTTTAAATAGTTGAACTATTCTATAATTTTAGATAACGGTGAAGGTGATTATGGTGATGACCACAATAATAATGATGATGATGATTTTCATCATTATTAATATAATTCAATATGGTATTGGATGATTTACTTTAGGTAAATGATGATAAGTTAAAGTTGCTGATAATTTATTCAATAAATTAATACAGTAATATGAGCTATGGGGCTAAGGCTTAAGAGTGTCTGTTGTACTGCACAGTCACCAGCATAGGCACCACACTGGAGCTTCACCTTGCATGATGGGCCATGTGCATCTTAAATAACAGGGGCGCACCACATGAGTCAGTGGTAAGAGAATCCTAGGCTCCAAAGAGATTATATAATTAAATAGTACCTAAATATTTACATAATTATTCTAAATTTCTGGTAATTCAAATGCATGAAGCGTAGGCAGGACTAATCTATGGTATTAATATTGCGGAGGCATCCCAAATCATGCTTGAGGGGTCTCTAAATTAGTGATTAAGTTGTTATCAAAGATAGCTATTTCACAATGTGCAGTTCTACCATATGTATCTTGGATCATTCAATAATAAATTAATATACTAACAAAAAAAGAGCTTCTTTTCATTCAAAATAGTAAAAATTGTTAGCTAGCCAATCATAGTTATTACTGACAAAATATAATCCAACCTATCAATTCAATCTATATTTGATGCATCATAAACAGATTTGGCTTTAGGCTAAAAGGATTCGAGTGATAAGCAAGTCAACCAATTTAACCTATTTAATATTTAGATTAAATTTAGATTTCAAATATCTGACCTGTTTAATCTCTTTAATATTTAGATTTGATTGAGTCATATAACCTATTTAACCCATTTAACATGTTTAATCCGTTGAAGATATGTTTAACCTATTTAAAGCCATGATTAACCTATATTTAATCTATTTAACTTGACTTATTTAACATATTTAATCCATTTAATCTACTTAATTTATTTAATAAATGAATTAAGTAGATCGGATTGAATTATCTGTTTAATAAAAAAATTAAATTTATATTTAAATTTTTGATCTATTTAATAAATAGATCAAATTTAGATTGATGATTTTTTGATTCGATCTGTTTATGATCCAATCCAACTCAATTGCCATTCTTAATCATAGTTAATGATGAAATTATTTTTATTTAAAATTTTCAACTAAGTTTGGATAATGATGCATATTTTTTAATAATAGATGATATACTAATTTATTATTAGATGGTGTAAGATATATATAATAGTCTATAATTTTTTTCAATAATGATAATGCCTTTCACCCTTGCATGCAAGGTCGTTGGTGAATGGTGATTTTTGAGGTGACGTGTGTGTCTCTACGCTATAATGTCTCTATTTTATATATATATATATATATATATGAAGAGAAATAAATAATATAGCTAATTAGATGGTTAGGTTAGTGATTAATCATATTATAGTAACTATAGAAGATATTTTATCTCTGTAGCTCCCCTTCCACTTTTGAAAATTTGGCCCTATGGCTTTCCTAGTTGCGTGGGTGCATGGGAGCATGCCACCTTTTGGGCTCCATTAGCTGCCTCGCTGATTCACACAAATCCAAGTAATAGCAATGCTTTAATCATTATAAAAACGTATTCTATAACACATATATTTATTTCGGATAAAAAAGTAAGCTCCACCATTGACAAATCCCATCCACTCCCGGGCGAATCCGCGTATTTTAATCTGAACCCTCTGCTGGATCTTGTGGGTGCTAAGGTGCATGATGCCCATGGGTGGACCCCATGTAACAACTTCTGTGTGGACCACCATAAGCCATCAACATCAAGCGGCCGAGATCAGAGAATCATGTGAGTATCACCACGGAAGAGCGAGACATGTTATTTCACCATCAAGTCCTTCGCCGAGTGCGCCCAAAGTGTACCGCCAAAAAAAAAAAAAAACGAGAAGGGGTAATGAGAAAAAGATAAGGAGGGAAACTAGGATAGGAAAGTAGGAAAAGGCATAAAGAGAGAGAGAGAAGAAAACGACGTCGACGGGACGGGCTGACGAGCCCCCGGTTTTCTTGGCCCCGGACGCGGATTTTTCTTTTATTATTATTATTATTATTATTATTATTATTGATTTCTTAGTTGAATTTGGCCCTGATCTGAAATAGACGTGAAATTACGTTTATTTATTTTTATATATATTTTAAATATATAAAATTATATGAGTATCTTCATAAAGTTTTTACTGTTTATATGTATTCCTCTTAAAAATAACTATTTTATATATGCATCTTTATTTTATATGTATACTTTTTTTTAAAAAAATATATCCATAATCCTGTTAAAAATAAATTGTTTAATATTAAGATAAATAAAATATCTTTATGGATAAATATATAAAAAAAAGTATAAGAATATATATGTAAATAACAATTTTGTAAAAAAAATTATATAATTTCATATATTTAGGAGGAGATATACTAAAAAAACTCATTAAGAAATGATTAAAATTTAGTTGACACTCGCCAAATCTTTCATGACTTAGTTAAATTGATAAATTTAAAAACAAGGATCATTTGAGTATATACCCTAATTTTTAATTTTTTTTTAATACATATTCTTCTATCCATACCAAATTACATGAATATCTTCATAAAGTTATCATTTACATTAACATCCTTATAATATATATATATATATATATATTATACATAAAGAATAAAATTTTGGGAAGAAGAAGAGAGCCTAGAGAAAATGTATCTGGAGGATCCCTTTTATAGATGAAGCCTATAACAAACTGATGGTGACAGTCGTAACTGTTGGATAATGGACTGCTCGAGGCCACATGGAGTTTATTACAAAGAATGGTATCTGTTGTTGCAAGTGCCTAGTCCGCTTGAGATTTGATAGTCAAAGTTTAGAGGAGTAGGCGTCGGTTGGTGATGACCTTTGAGCTATATCAATTCTAGAGAAGTTCGGACTCCTCCAAGGTAGTTCGAGTGTGGGTCGGTTTATGCCATATTCGAGGCTGAATTTATGTAGGAGAGGAGACTCTTCTGAAATCAGAAAGTAGATCTGCGCGTAACCTTCTGAAGGAGAGATCCGAGGAAGAATTCACTTGATGGAGGAACCTAACTACTGAGAAGAATCTGGAAGGAGTTCGCCTGTTGGAGGAGTCCGAAAGGAGTTTGGCTACTAGGGGAGTTTGCCTGTTAGAGTTCGAAAGGAATTCGCCTATTGGAAGAACCCAATTATTGAAAGGAATCCAGAAGGAGTTTGGATGAATCGGATGCGTAAGTACTGGGGATTTGAATAGAATCTTAGCCGAACTTCGGTAGGCATAGATTTATCCCCAACACTAGCCCCCTACTCCCAAGTTCAAAGTTTGAAGGATGGGAGTGTGATGGAGACTGCCGAAGTTCGAAGGATTTTTTGGTCCTGCTGAGCTTTCCACTTTTAGGTGGTACAGGATATTTTAGCTTTTATTGGGCTATCCGTTGGAGGCTTTATGTCATTATGAGTGGGATACGTATCGATCAGAGATCGGTTGGAGGAAATCTGCAATCATAACTGCTCTAAGGCTCCATGGGTTACTTAAGCCCGCCCTCCTCTTTCGAGTCCCTACTTCTGAAATCTTCCTTTCCTCCCTCTGGTTTCCCTCTTCATCCTGAGCGAGAGCCCAAGCTGCTTCCTTTGGTTTTCGGCATACCTTACCTTCGATCCTTGCTCCATTCACCATCTCCTTATTTTTCTCAACCAATTTAGGTCAACTTTCCGACACTTTTTGGATTTTCTTTGCATTCTTACTTTCTCATTCTTTCTATTCTTGTCGAAGCTTGAACGTCTCATTTTCTTTTTGTTTGATCTTTTGGATAATTTCTAGATTTTATCTTGATCCAAATGTCTAGTAAGGGATCTTAGTCGACTTGTTCTGCGAGTCCAGCCCCTTTAAGCTTGACGAACCTGCCTCCTGAGGAGGCCAAACCCTTGGGATTGGCTCATCCTTTTGTGTCTACGATCATTTCTTATAGACTTCGACCTGACGACCTTTTTTTTAGCTAAGATTTGATTTGGAATTCCTCCTGAGTACGAACTTGAACTTCCTGGACTTGATGATCGAGCTTGTTCACCCCCTCCCAGTCGAATCTATCTGTACGTCGAATCTTTCGAGCCAGGCTTAGATTATCTTTACCTTTTATCATAGCTAACTTATTTAGATTTCTCAATATTTTTTTTATTCCATGGTGTCAAACTTCTTTAGATTTATCATAGGATTCCTCTCCCCGTGCACCATGGCAAGCATCCAACCTACCATTTTTCTATTCCGCATTACCTTTAAACATCATCCCACCACTAAGGATTGGTGGTATGTGTCTCCTCAGTTCGGAAGGAAGGGACTGCTTAAAGATGCCCCTTCCTCCATTCACTACTGAAAGAAGAAGTTCTTCTTTGTTTTCCATCCCACCCTAGAATTAGGGCTACCTCCATGGGGCGAGGTAAGGGAATCGATTTGCCGAGCTCTTAGGCTAGAAAATGAAGATCGAAGCTCGATCGATAAGCTGAAGTTCTTTGATGCTCCACCAATCCCTAGACTCCTGGATGAGCAAATCTTGTTCAATTTTGGCCTCAGTCCTCTTAATCTAATAGGTAGTTTGTGATATTTAGCCGACTGGATGGTATTTATTTTTTTGATCTTCTAGCTTTATTTTTACGAAAATGACCCCCGAGGAATGGAACCATTTGAAAAAAGGGGTCCGAACCCTCAAAAGGAAGGGAGGTTCTTCCAGCAAACCATAGAAGAAGGCCTGGATTGGAGAGTCAAGCTGGACTATGTTGGTTTGGTCCAGATCGGCCCTTGAACCCACCACTACCATGCCGAGCCCCACCCCGTCTGATGAGGTCATCCCTTTTGCTCCTGTTTGGCAAGAGAGAGCGGTGGAGAAGAAGAAGAAGAGGGTCATTGGCAAGAAGATCGGGCGGAAGGGTAAGAGCTCCGAAGAAGGGGACCTTGGCTAAGAACAGGATTTTCTAGATGATCGAGAGGTCATCCAGGCACTAATGAAGGGGAGCGTCCTTCCCCGCATCATCTAAAGGATGAGCCAGAAGGATGACATCAAGAGGTTCGATGAATCATTTGCTGCCTTTCTAGAGGTAAGTGGTTCCTTCTGACTTTGACTTCATGCCTATTAAGCTTTAGAACTGGGATCTTTTATGATTCTAATTTATTATGTGTTTTATAATTGGGACAATACCTTTTCGTCCACTCCGAAGCAGCAAGCCAAAATCAGGTCGAAGCTTTAGAGCCCTGAAAGAAGCCCGTGCAGAAGCCAAAAAGGTTCGGGCTGAGGCCGATGTTCTAAAGGTCGCCTCAGAGATCCATTCATCTGAAGTCAAATGCCTTCAAAATAAATTGAGAGAAGAGCATGGCGAGATGGCGAAGTTGAGGGCCGAGCTAGCCCTGGAAAAGAAGGAAGAAAGGAAGGCACAAAAGGAGGTTAGCGTCGCCATGGAAAGGGCTGTGCAGAACTTCAAGTCCTCTAAGGATATGGAGGACATCAAAATAGACTTTGCCCAGGAAGCCTTCTTGGAAGGGTTCCAGGTCTGCATGGGGCGAGTCACTAAGAATTTCTCCAACATCGATCTAGATCTCCTCCTAGAAGAGCCAGAGGATAGAGCCAACCCTTCATGCACCAATGCTGAGGTTGCTCCTAAATCCGTAGGTGCAGCATCCAAACCTACCCAAGGGTCGAAGCCGATCGAGAATGTCCCAACCTCTCTAGTGGGTGAGCCGCTCGAGGTCTAAACTTTTGACATCCATGTACCCTCTTTTTTCTCTCTTTTTTTTTTAGTGTACCAAACATATTTCAAGTAATGAGAATAAATCCTTCTTTTTCTTTACACTTTGCGTTGTATGTGATTCAGAACATCTCTATCGATCAGGGCCACGACCTTCTTTCTCCAGTCGACGTCGACCCCTTCCCTCAAGGGGTTTCATTCAAGTCTTTGATAAACGGTTTGAAGAAGGAGGTCCACCAATTGAGAAGAAGATCGAAGAGAGTTGAGGCCCATCTTCAGGCCTCTCAAAAAAATGCTGCGAAGGCAACTAAGAAAGTCACTCACCTCCGAAGTTTACATATGAAGAATGTGGTAAGCTTCATCATTTGAAAAGGACATTTTGAGAAGGAGCTCGTCGAACTCTAAAAGAGCATGAGCGATAAGTCTTGGATGCTCACAGTGAAGATCGGCTCTTTAGAAGTTGATCTCAAGAAGGCAAAAAAGAAGATTCGTCTCTTGAAAAGAAGTTCACCATGGTCCACCGATGAAGCTCGGCATGACTGAAACTCGTTGAAGAAGTTCTTCTAACTTTAGAAGCAGCTGTAGAATGCTGAAGATCGACACAATAATTATCGGGCGACCTGGGTAGAAAAGACGTCCAGGCTTGAAGGCGAGCTAAAGGCTGTCAGGGACAAAGCGACCGATTTTCGAAAGAAGTTTCATAGCATTCAGTAGGCTGGATCAAACGGCGAACCTGAGGAGCTTGTCGTTCTGAGGAGGACTGTCGGCGAACTCTCAGAGGCTGTTAGAGTAGAAAAAACTGAAGTTCAACAATTGAAGCTCCAGTTGGCTTGGGAGCGTCAAGCTGTCAAGGACGCTGAAGCTGAATCTGAGGTTTTGAGGAAGCAGCGATGAGAGCTCGAGGCTAAATTTGAATACTCTAATAGGATGTACATCAACGGTCTATACAAGAAGAAGGAGCTAGAGGAGGAAATTTTCAAACTAAAGGATGCTTTGGTGATGGCTGGAGCCGATAGCCCGAAGTCTGAAGAGCTCGGATCACCTTAGGACTTCACCTCTTTTCTTTTTTTGTAATCAATTTCATCGATCTTTATGTTGTCTGTAATGCATTTGCTTTTTCGCACAGTTGGCCTCTGCCGACCTCTAACTTGCTTGTAGTGTGCCTATTGTAATTGATCTTATTAACTTGTACTTGTAACAAACTTACCTTCATAATAAAATAGTACCTTTTTCGTTGTCATCTCTTACAGATTTGATTCTGGATGCCTCATTTTTTTTTTATTTCTAATAAGATGCTTGTCATGGATGTTGGGTCAGGGGTTTGTTCCATGGATTAGGATGGGATTTTTCCTTCGATGTTTGGCGTGGTCGTAGGAGAATACGCTCATCAATCGTTAGTAGGGCCTTGACCTTCCACCCCTTGTATGATCATAGAAGTTCATCGGATCCATTGGTGGGTTCTCATCTTGGCTTAACGAGACCTTCGACCTTGCTCCTATTAGGATGAGGTTCTCCTCCTATTCCTAACAAACTGTAGGGGTACATTAGGGCCATCGATAGGATCTCTTTCCTCATCTCATCTTAGTTCAACGAGGTCTTCGACCTTGCTCATGTTAGGATGAGGTTCTCTCTCCTATTTCTAATGGACTGTAGGGGCACATTAGGGCCGTTGGTAGGATCTCTCACCTCATCTCATTTTAGTTCAACGAGACCTTCGATCTTGCTCACATTAGGATGAGATTCTCCTCCTATTCCTAACGGACTATAGGGGCACATTAGGACCGTTGGTAGGGCCTCTCTCCTCATCTTATCTTAGTTCCTTGCTCATATTAGGATGAGGTTCTTCTCCTGTTCCTAACGGACTATAGGGGCACATTAGGGCCATTGGTAGGGCCTCTTTCCTCATCTCGTCTTAGTTCAATGAGGCCTTCGACCTTGCTCATGTTAGAATGAGGTTCTTCTTCTATTCCTAATAGGCCACTTTTGATTGTTTCAGAGTTGTCATTACATAATCTTTGTGCCAAAAAGTAATGATGTTAAAATAGAAAGAACTTTATTGAAGGAAAGTTACTGGTAGTACATTCTTAAGTTTTCCAAATTCTAAGGCTGTGGGAGTGTCGCCCCTCCAAGCTCCTTCAAGCGATAAGTTTTGGATTGGATGACCTCCTCCACTCTATACGGACCTTTCCAATTCAGGACGAGCTTTTCTTGCTCCTGTGGCTTCAAAATGGATGCTCATCAAAGCACCAAGTCCTCCACTCTGAATGCTTTGCTTTTTACTCTAGAGTTATAGTATCTGGCTACTCTTTATCTGTAGGCTACCATCTGAACTTAGGCATCTTCTCTCTTTTCTTCCAATAGATCGAGATTGACTCTGAGGTCCTGTGAGTTACGATACTCATTGAAGGCCACGACCCATGCTGATGAAAGTTTAAGCTCGATCAGAATGACTGCCTCCATTCCAAAGGCTAGGACGAATGGTGTTTTTCTAGTTGGTAGCCTATGAGTAGTTCGGTACACCCAAAGAATGTGGTAGAGTTCGTCTGCCCAAGTCCCCCTTACTTTTTTAAGCCTTGCCTTGATGCCCTACAGTAAAATTCTATTGGTCACCTCTACTTCACCATTTGCCTGTGGATGGGCCACTGACGTAAAGTGATGGAAGATATTTAGATCTTTATAGAACTTAGCAAACCTCATCCTAGCAAACTATCACCTGTTATCTATTATGAGAGTTTGGAGCAGACCAAACTAGTAGACGATTGACTTTCAGACGAAATCCTATACCTTGGCCTCAGTAATTTTTGCTAGTGGTTTGGCTTCGATCCATTTGATGAAGTAGTCGATTGCAACCAGGAGAAACTTTCGTTATCCAGATGCCATTGGAAAATGGCCAAGTACATCCATTTTTCACTGCACAAATGGCCAAGGTGTGCTTAATGGAGTAAGCTTGGAGGTCGGCTGTCTTTGTATATTTACATTTCTCTGACAGTGATCACATTTCTTAACATACTCTATGGGGTCGTGGTATAAGATCGGCCAATAGTACCTTTATCGAAGTAATCTTTGTGATAGGGATTTGGCTCCTACATGACTTTCATAAATTTCCTCGTACACTTTTCATAATGCGAAGTCGGTCTCTGAAGGTCGGAGATATCTCAAAAGCGGTAGTGAATACGATCTTTTATACAACTTACCCTCATACAAAACGTACTGGAAGGCTTGATTCCTGAGTTTTTGAGCTTCTTTCGAATCATTAAGAAGAACTTTTTCTTTGAGGTAGGCAACTAATGGGTCAATCCAGCTCGGCTCATGCTCCATCTGCATAACAAGCTATGATTCCTCTGAGCTTGGATATTTTAGAGTTTCAAAAAATACTTCTTTGGATAGTTCGGCTAGGGCTAAAGTGGCTAATTTAAAGAGGAGGTTGGCTCTTATATTTTCTACCCTCAAAATTTGTTGAATGCCAAAATTATCGAAGGTCAAAGTTAAATTCTTTATTTTCTCAAGGTATTTCATCATACTTTACTTTCATGCTTCATAGTTACCACTAACTTGGTCGACCACTAATTAGAAATCACTATAGACTTGAAGTTGATCTACTTTTAACTCTCTCACTATTTTTAACCCGATGATCAGAGCTTCATATTCGGCCCTGTTATTAGTTGTAGGAAATTTGAGGCATAGTGCATATTCGACGATGACTCCCTCGAGATTAACTAAGACCAACCTCGTGCCTGCCCCAATAGTGTTGGATGAACCATCCATGTATAGGGCCCAAAAACCTTCGAAAAGGTCGGTACTCTCTTTGGAGAGCCTCGATTGCAACCACGGGATGCCGATCTCATTCTGTTCAAGCTCAACTTCATCTGAAATAGTACATTCTACAATAAAATCTACCAATATCTAAGCTTTGATCGATGGCCAGGGTCGATAATTGATGTCAAATTTTGTGAGCTCGATTGTCCATTTTGCAATTCTTTCAAAAGCATCCGTTCGATAAAGGACTGCTTTTATTGGTTGATTCATGAGGACCATTATTGTATGCTCCTGAAAGTAAGGTTGGATTCTCCTGGTAGCAATTAGAAGAGAGTAAGTCAATTTTTCTAACTTAGAGTATCTGATCTCTGCATTCCTCAGGATCTGGCTTATGTAGTAGACTGATCACCGCATCTTTGCTTCCTCCTTGACCAGGACTATAGCCAAGGCCATCGGGAAGACTGCTAGATACAAGAATAATTTTTCTCCAAATTCAGATATTGTCGGTAGTGGGGGTGAGTCGAGGTAGTTTTTGAGCTTCTCAAATACTCGTTGGCACTTCGTCATCCAACAGAAGTTCTTTGGTTGCTTGAGAACTTGGAAGAAGGGCATGCATTGCTCGACCGATCTCGAGATGAAGAGATTTAGGAATGCCACCTTTTCAGTTAGGCACTGAACTTCTTTGATTATTTTTGGAGCAGTCATCTTCTGAATAGCTCAAATTTTCTCTGGATTTGCTTTAATCCCACGTCTTGACACCATAAATCCTAGAAACTTTTTTGAGGTCACATCAAAGGTGCACTTAGTCGGGTTCAGCTTCATCTTATACTTCTTGAGTGCACTGAAGATCTCTTCGAGGTCAGCGATGTGGTTTATTGAAGCTCGACTTTTGATGAGTGTGTCATCCACATATACCTCCATATTGTGGTCAATCTACTTCTTAAAGATCTTGTTGACCAAGCGTTGGTATGTTGCCCCTGCATTTTTAAGTCCAAAAGGCATAATCCTATAACAGTAAAGACCATGGTCGGTAACAAAAGTAGTTTTCTTCTTATCCTCCGGTGCCATCCATATTTGGTTATAGCTGGAAAAAGCATCCATGAAGGTGAGGAGCTCGTGGCCCGAGGTTGCATCTACTAATTGATCAATCCTGGGTAGAGAGTAGCTAGCTTTTGGATAAGCTTTGTTCAACTTTTTGAAGTCTATACGTATCCTCCACTTGTTGTTTGCCTTTTTGACGAGAACCACGTTTGAGACCCAGCTCGGATAGTTAACTTTTTTGATGAATCCAGCTTTGAGGAGCTTGCCTACTTCTTCTGTAATTACTTTCTGCCTCTTCGGGGCGTGGTTGCGCATCTTCTCTTTTATTAGCCGATACTTAGGATCAACAGCCAGCCAATGTTTTATGACCTTGGTATCAATTCCTAGCATATCCACTGGGATCCAAGCGAAGACATCTGCATTCTTCCTAAGGAAGATGATGAGTTGCTCCCAAACCTCGTTTCCCAAGTTGGAGCCAATCTGCACAAGATGCTTCATGCTCCTGTCGTTTAAGGGCACAGATACGAGATCCTCCATAGGCTCGCCCCGCTCCTCGGTAAGGTTTTCATGGACATCTAGCCCATCAATAGGACAAAGGTCGGGCTGGATTTTTTTTGTAGGGCAATGGAGTAACAGCATCTTGCTAATGCCTTGTCTTCCCTAATCTCTCCAATTTCACAGCTCATTGGAAACTTCACCTTTAGATAATAAGTTGACACCACTGCTCGAAATGCATTCAAATCAGGTTGGCCGAGAATAGCATTATAGGCAGATGGAGCCTTTATGACTAAAAAATCGACCTATGCCTTAACCGGCTTCGGACGTTGTCCTGCAATCACAGCCAAGGTTATTATGCCCTCAACTGGCATGGCATCACCAGTGAAGCCTACCAACGGAGAGTTCATAGGTCCCAAGTGGTTATTGAGTAAGGATATTTTTGAGAAAGCATCATAAAATAAAACATCAGTAGAGCTTCCATTATCTACCAAAATGCAGCGCATATCATAGTCGACAATGTTTAAAGAGATTACTACCGCATCATTGTATAGGAACTGGACTCCTTGAGCATCCTCGTCGGTGAAAGTAATGGGCCCTTCAGTTCTTCGCCTCCTCTCGGGCTCAGCTGGCCCGTTAGTCTCCCCTCGTCGAAGTTCCCCAAAGATGGTGTTGATGATGCCAAGGGATGGCTGATCCACCTGCTGCTCCTCCCTTTGTGATTTCGATTGCGTAATGCCCTTGATTGATCTTTCCATCCTTTAGGTCGACACCATAGGAATTGACCTAGTCTGCCTCATCTGATGAGCTCCTCGATCTCATCTTGAAGCTGAATACATGCTTTAGTATCATGACTATAGTCACGATGATAGAGGCAGAACTTGTTTGGGTTGCATCTACCAGGATGGGAGCGCATTCTTTTGGGCCTCAGTAGCTGCACCTTAATCTTCATCAGCACTTGCATTTCTGGAGCGTTGAGGAGGGCATAATTATGGAACCTTCGAAGGGGGGAACCCCATCGTGCCCTTCTGTCAGGGCTTTCCTGCTTTCGAGCCCAGGGAGGAGTTCGGGCTTGCCTACACTCAGAGGGAGTTCAAGAGTGCGGTCGAGCTTCACTTGGCTTTCCTTCCTCAGTGGACCTATCCGACTCATCAATTCGTCGCTCTCCAATCGCTTCATTGTCCTTGGCCTTGAAGGCCTCTTCCGCTCGGGCATATCCTTCAGTCCGAGCTAGCATATCAGCAAAATTTCTAGGGTACTTCTCTAGGGAGAATAGCATATTATTCTTCTGAAGGTCATCCTTTAGCGCGGTCATCACAACAGATTGATCCAGGTTTCGGACCTCTAGCGCAGTGGCATTGAATCGATTAACAAAAGCTTGGATGGATTCTCCCCCTCGTTGCTTGATGTTGATAAGAGATTCTGAGCCCCACTTAGAATGTTGGCTACTAATAAAATGAGCCACAAACTGATGACTCATCTGATCAAAAGAGAAGATGGTATTTGGCTTGAGGGTCGAGTATCAATTCCTGGCAGCTTCCTTCAGGATAGATAGGAAGGCTTGGTAGAGAATGGCGTCTAGCGTGCCATGGAGCAGCATCATCATTCGAAAGGCCTCCAGATGATCAACCAAATTGGAGGTCCCATCGTAGCTCTCGAATTAAGGAAGCTTAAAATTTGACGAGATCGATTTCTACATGATGCACTGAGAGAAAGGAGGATTGGTGCAGATATCACTATCATGAAAGTGGGGAGTATGGTGGAGTTCCTCGATCCATCGATTCATATCTTATAGTTTTCAATCCAGATCCTCTTGATCATAGATTTCTAAGGTCTTTTGATTAAACGGAGGTAGAGTTCTCCTAGGGATAGAGTCATGATCAGAGCAGGGGCTCTCGACTCTCTACTTCCCCTTTTCGGAGGTCACCGATCGGCTAGCCTAAGTCGGTCATCCCTAGATCGGATCATGGAACTCTAGAGAAACCTGATCTGACCAAATTTTTGTTGGAGCCTACCGCTGCATGGCCTGCACCACCTCCATGAGACCGCGAACCTATTGGACCAGCAGGTTGAACTGCTCCACATCCACCATAATCGTAGGTGGAGCTTGAGTTGCCGAAACTAAAGTGAGAGCAGATAGATCTAAATGAGATCTGGTTGTAGAGGTCATTGACCATCGGGTTGAAGCTTTTTTAAGAGACATTTTTTTTGGAAAGGACTCTAGAGAGGAAGAAGAGAGATCACTACTGAGCACTCCTTTAAGAATAAAGAAATCTCAGGAATAGAGGGCTCTTCCTCTAGTGCTAGTCCTGTTGGTGCAAAATCTGATCATCATCGGAGAAACACTAAAGCCAAAGAAGAAGAGATCACCATCAGTGACCTGCAAAAGAAGCCTTGTCCAGAGCCCGAGGGGTGGCTCCAATAAGATCCTCCAATGATTAAGTCAGCTCTTTTGGCCAATAGAAATGGAGTGCTTGAGAAAGAATTCAGCAGAATTTTGGGAAGGAAAAGGAAGCTTGGAGAAAATATATTTGGAGGGTCCCATTTATAGATGAAGCCTGTAACAAACTGATGGTGATAGCCATCATTATCGAGTAGTGGGCCACTCGGGGCCACATGAAATTTGTTATGGAGGATAGTGTCTATTGTCGCAAGGTGCCTAATCCACTTGAGATTTGATAGTCAAAGTTCAGAATAGTAGGTGTCGGTTGGTGATGATCTTTGAGCTATATCAATTCTAAAAGAGTTCGAACTTCTACAAGGTAGTCCGGATGTGGGTCGGTTCATGCCGTGTCTGAGGTTGGATTTGTGTAGGAAAGGAGACTCTTCTAGAATCAGGAAGTAGATCTGCTGGAGATATTTGCACGCAGCTCTTCTAGAGGAAAGATCCGAGGAAGAATTCGTCTGATGGAGGAACCCAACTATTGGAAAGAATTTGGAAGGAGTTTGCCTATTGGAGGAGTCTAGAAGCAGTTCGGCTACTAGGAGAGTTTGCCTGTTGGAGTCCAAAAGAAATTCGTCTGTTGGAGGAACCCAATTACTGGAAAGAATCCAGAAGGAGTTCGGCCGAAGTGGATGCGCAGGTGCAGGGGATTTGATCAGAATCTTAGCCAAACTTCGGTAGGCATGGATTTATCTCCAATAAATACTATAATTCTTAAAAATTAGTAACATGGCTTTTACTGATTTTTTCTAATATAAACTATTAAATCGAGCATGGATTATATCTCCTGATCACTATCCATCTCCATAAATATAGTCTATTTAAATATCAATCAATAATAAGCATATTATTAAATTTCATGTATGGAGAATAAGATTTAGGATTGGGTAGGAGAATAATTTATTCATTGCATTAAGAAATTATAAAAAAAAATACAACCCATGTTCGAAGACTTCATCTTCATCCCAGAATTCTGATCTTTAGCTACACATGATTTGAAATTCTTTAGCTCTTGGCATCTTCAAATCTCCCAAAGAAAAAGAAAGGAAAATGAAGGAAGAAAGAAGAAGAGAGAAAAGGAGAAGAGAAGGGAGAGAGAGAGAACTAAAAAAAAACTAGTTTTCCCCCAAAGGGGTCTCTCTTGGCTGTGGCGTAGGAAGAGGGGTTAAATAGATGAAAAATGAGGATTTTTGAGTCCTTATTGATCTCAAATCCAAGTTTGGATCAAAATCATTTCTCAAAAATGTTCCTACCCATCGATCTATGATCAAATGGCTAAAAAACTGCTCAAAAATCTTTGTTAAACACCCCAGTTCGGGCCAGATTGAATTCTAGCTGTTGGATGCCATCCGATCGCATTTAGGGAACTGAGAAATCCTATTCAAACCCAAATTTGCTCGTATCCATTGGATTTTGACTGACTACGATGTCGCCATCAGATCGTGCAAATCTCCCCCACTTAAGCCTATAGACTGCATGTCAATCGGGTACACCATGAGCCTCCACTAACCAATAGCTGTCGCACCCGATAGAAAGACCATGTGAACCACGATAAAAATGCGGTAGACCTCTTAGAGGTCCAAGTTAGCCATGTGTTGTGCACCAATTGATCATGCCTGCTAAGCTGGCCGGTCCACGCCTTTTCCATTGACCAATCGATCGGTCCACCATGCATCGATCTATTCTTTTTAAAACTTCTATACTTCATAACTTTTTTATTTTAGCTCCAATTTGAGTAAAATTTATTGCATTGAAATCCATAAATCAAGTTCTTCATATTTATGGACTTCTTTACTACAAAACATCCATAAAAATATTAATTTTTTAAATAAATATTAAATTAATAAATATTTTAATATTTTTATTTAATAATTTATGATAATTATCACATCTTTCAACTTGAGTTTTATCATCCTTAAGTAAAAAGAGAAATTAGAGATATGTACCAACTCAATAAGATGTGAAAGTTTCTTCAGGTCATCCTAAAGTCAATTGATACCTGGTTAGAGATTGAAGAAGTACATTATTGGATTATTAATTCCATCCTAAGTAGTGGTTAAATAAAGAACATAAAATTTTAGAGCTTTTTTTTGATCAATTTTTTACCTTTATTCTTTAAATCCTCTAATTTTAGTATGGGCTAGAGTTTTTTTTTTTTTAGGATAGCTAGTGCAATATTTTAACCCCTTAAGCTTTCTATTCGATCATTGTAGCGAGCTTTGGACCAATGACTTTCAAACTAGTTGGCTTTAGGGCATTAGGTGTAGAATACCCCTTGAGCTTACTAACTCGAGTTAAATAGGTTATAGATTAAAACTAACTGTATAACAAGCTTCTTCACATTGCCCATTTTTTTATGCGAATAATATTGCTTACTTAGGTAACG
This sequence comes from Cocos nucifera, assembly GCA_006176705.1. Lineage (NCBI taxonomy): Eukaryota > Viridiplantae > Streptophyta > Magnoliopsida > Arecales > Arecaceae > Cocos > Cocos nucifera. The sequence goes on from QRFJ01001616.1 coordinate 16,418, forward strand.
GGACCTAGTTACTCGATGGAAGATCAATGTTTAGAACTTACTTTTTATTTCTCTCTTTTTTTTATATATTATTATTTTTTAAACTTTTTTTACTTATACCCATATAAAGTAGATTTTTTATTAAATATAGGCTGGAAGAAGGTTTTAGAATCACTTAAAAATTTATTCTATTCTAAATTTGACCATTTATTGGGTTTTCTTAATAATTGAATCCTCAATATTTCAAAAATTCTCTAGATCATTAATTAATCATCGATTAAAAATATTTAAAAAATTTTAAATCAAGACGAAATCAGGTACATAAGATTAATTATTACCATACTTGAGGACTTTAAATTTTTTTTTATTTATCCTTTCCCTCAACTTAATTTTTATTATCCTCAATGGAGAAAAGAAATAAAGTGTGATAAATGACAAGAAAATAATAAGAAAAAAGTTTATCTGACTTAATATATTTTTGATCTCGGTCTGGGCTTTAATTGTTCTTCATCCATAGGTTTGTAGTTCTCCCCCCAACTTAGTCCTGAAAGAAAGATAAACTAAAAAGAAAAAGTAAATTCAAATGTAAAAAGATAAAAGCTAGGTTGCCTCCCAATAAGCACGCTAAGTTTAACATCTTCAACTGAACCCTGTGAAGGAGGTTTAGGTATAATCAATTTTAGCACATCCTTCGAATTTTCAAAAAGATAGGGCTAATCAGGAGGCATAGTCATCATGACAAAAAATTGTTCATAGTATGCTTTACGATGATTAGACTTAGCCTTAGTCAAGATAGTATTTAAAGCAAGCATTCTATACGAGAACTTATGATTATTATAGTTTTTATAATGACCGGGAAGGAATTATGTTAAATGTACTGAAATCGAGGGTGGTGGTTTAGGAATTACTTCAACTATAACCAGATCTACTATAATCTCTTTTTCAAGTCTGATATGTCTTGGTATCAATTCTTCCTAATTTAAAGTAGGATACTTTTTTTAAATTAATTTTAAATCTATCTCCATACATTATTTTAATATTATAGATAAATTTTGTAGGTAGTCCTCAAAAGTAGTGCTGAATATAAAAAATTTAATTTTAAAATTATTATCCCTTCTTTCAGTAATATCCCAACCAACAGCTTCTTTATGTGCATTTAGAATATCCATAAGTTGTTCTTTCTAAGTAGGTATCACTAGTGGGGTATCAGTTGATTCATCAAAAAGTGGCTTCAATTCTAGAGCAGTTGGTGGTTCTAATAAAAGAGCTATTGATGGACTAGGTGGTGGCTCAAGTTTTTCAATCCATAGTGGAATGGTTTTAAGATAGGGTGTACCTGCTTGGTCATTAACATCTATTTTATACCTATCATCATCAAAATCATCCACCTCATAATGGGCCAAACAAGGATTTAATGAATTCTGAGAAAGAATTATGGGTGAAACTTCCTCTAATGTGTTATTTACTTGTAGTTCTTAGGAAGTCTCTATTGATTCCATCATCACATCAGTTTGTCCATCCTCATTAAAAGGACTGGGTGATTCTAGGGCACTTAGAGATGAATCCGTATATAAGTAAGATGATGGAATTGGTTTGTCCCATAATTCTGGTTCTTTTCTATATATTCTTTCCTCAATTATATGGTCTAAGAGGGTCTTTTCAGTTTTACGAGGTTGTTCACTAACCATTGGAAAAGAGGATAATAGTAGAATTAGTTCAGCCCATCGTTCTTATTCTTTCATTTTTGCCGTAGTAATATGGTCTAAGAGTGTCTTTTTAGTTATGCAAGGTTATTCTATGATCATATTATTTTCAAAAACTTTAATTGATTATTCAAAAAAAGTTATAGGAACATCAAAATTTCTAGTCATATATGGTTCCTCACGTTCACTCTCGGGTTGATTAGGCAACTCACTTTCACTAATAATCATGACTAACTAACCTATTTGTATTTCTAGATGATCTATGGCTTGGGAGTTTGACTTTATAAGTTGGTTTGTGTTTTGCATGAGGTCGTTTAAGCTTTTTTCTAATGAATTAAGCCTTTGGTCTTCTGGTTTTTTAAAGGTTTGTATACAGGAGTGATAGGTTTGCATAAAGTTATTAAGAGTAGTTACTAGAAAGTTAGGCCTTTGGTTATCTAGAGTATTCAATGGTTGATTGGTAAATTCTAACTCATCTACTGCTTGCTGAATTCTCTCTTCAAAAATTAACTCATTGTTATTTAGAGAGGTTTGATATTATGGGTATGGCATATCATAATGTGCATCTATGAAAGTTGGTCTTTGTGGTACCGAGATAATCACTGGTTGTGATTGCCACAAAAAATTTGGTTGAGCCTTCCATCCTGGATTATAAGTATGATTATTTTCTGATCTGTAGGTCATTTGGATTTGATCTTGATAAACTTGCTCATACATATACTTAGGAAATCAATTTGGGCATTTTCTTGCAAAGTAGGTAGGACTTGAATAAATTGCACAAACTTGTTATGCTGGAAGAAGAGATGGATAGGAAGAGTTTTCATTGGATATTAGATTATCTAATTTATAGGATAACTCATCCACTCTACTCTCGAGATCCATCTCAAATTATTTTAATTTTTTAAATATGTTCATTTAAGAATTCTAGATCAGAGCAATCCTCATTTAATTATTATTTATTATATTTTATTTTATTTTAAAGAATAAAGAAAAGAGATGAGGAGAGAGAATTCTAAAAATGAGAGCCTAGAGGATCCTAGATCTAAGGATGACAGAAGAGAGTGTTTTAATTAGGGTTTAAGTTGTAATAGCAAACAAGTTAGATAACCATGGACTCTCTATCCTAAGATTTATCTAGAGAGCTTCTAACTGTCAAGGTTATCTTTAAGCTCTTCAGATAAAAAATTAACCACTCAACTGGCCAGGTAAGTATAAGGTTGATGGAAGTCCTTCCGTTGCTTTTCTTAGACATCAATTATCTTGGTCAGATAAGCTAACAGAATCAATTAAATAACCACCTTCCTTCGAAATGCAGTCCCTAAACCACTTGCCTAGACATCAGTTGAACTGACTAACCCTAATCCAATCCAACTCTTAGGATCCCCTATCCTAATGAGCTTAATTATCCTTAGGGGCTAACATCTAATTGATTTTAAATTAAGATCTAGGTCAAAGTAATATGAAGAGTCGTGATTTATGGGCTAAGGAAGGATGATCAAATCTCCATCTTATCTTATTTAATGGGTTGTGTCCTTAGAGTATATTATAAATATACAATGCAAACAAATCAAGGTATCCAAACATGTTAAAAGAAATAATTTTATATAATATTGGTGGTTACTCTTAATTAATTAAGTATTATGAGATGTCGGTGATTTTTTAAGGCTCTATGATTATATTTTTTTATGGATATTTTTTTAAATTTTAATTATATAGTTTTACAAAAGAAAGTAAATTTAAGTGATTAAGTATTAAAAAGCAATAAATTACTAGTCTATAAAAAGTAGTAAATTAATTATGTAAAGCAAGAATTTAAAGAAAGCATAAATAATAGGTAGTTAAGCAATTAAATTAAATTGATTGATAATAAAAAGATAAATTATTAATCAGCATAATATAATATAAAAAGCAAAAATAGAAAAGTAGTAAATAATGAATTAAAAATTTAAAGTAGTAAAATAAATAAATTAATGAAGCAATATAAAGTAACAATGCAATAAAGCAGCAGTAAAAATAAATAAGATAATAAATTAAAATAAGCAATAAAATAAAGTAGTAAAATAAATAAAGCAATAAAGTATATACAGTAATAAATAAAAAATTAGTTAATTTTTTTAAAATTTTTTAATTAATTTAATTTTTTTAAAATCTTTTTATTTGAAGCAACTATGCTACAATCTTCGATAATGGCGTCAAAAATTTAACTACTTGTCGTTAGAGCATCAAATAAAGATTAAACCCGATTTTACTACTAAGTAGGATAATTGGTGAGTCAAGTGTTGATTTTCTCAAGAATTGAAGGCTAAGTTGCATTCAATTTAATTAAAAAAATAAAATTAATCTTAAAGTAAGAATTTAAATAAGTAAATTAAAGAAGATTGAATGAGATTTTAGCAAATTAAATAAAATAAATAATTAATTAATTAATTAGAATTTTAGGATTAATTAGAAAAATTTTGAAATTTTGAACCGTTCTCTAGCATGATTATGGTATTTTTTTTAATCTAAGAATTTATATTTTTAAAAATTTAGTTATGATTATAACCTTTTTTTTTGACATAAATCATATCTCCTAATCACAATCTATCTCAATAGAATCATAAGCTATTCAATATTTTAATTCTTAAATATTGGTAACATGACTTTTATCGATTTTCTCTAATATAAACTATTAAATCGAGAATGGATTGTATCTCTCGATCACAATCCGTCTCCATAAACATAGCCTATTTAAATATCAATTAATAATAAGTATATTATTAAATCTCATGCATGGAGAATAAAATTTAGGATTAGACAGAAGAATAATTTATTCATTGCATAAAGAAATTATAAAAAAAAATACAACTCATGTTCGAAGACTTCATCTTCATCCTAGAATTCTAATCTTTAGCTACACATGATTTGAAATTCTCCGACTACTGGCATCCTCAAATCTTCCAAAGTAAAGAAAGAAAAAAGAAAGGAAAAAGAAGGAAGAAGGAAGAAAGAAGAAGAGAGAAAAGGAGAAGAGAAGGGAGAGAGAAAGAGAACTAAAAAAAAAACTAGTTTTCTCCTAAGGGGGTTTCTTTTGGCTGTGGCATGGGAAGAGGGGTTAAATAGATGAAAAATGGGGATTTTTGAGTCCTTGTTGGTCTCAAATCCAAGTTTGGATCAAAATCATTTCCTAAAAATATTTCTGGCCATCGATCTATGATCAAATGGCTAAAAAACCACTCAAAAATCTTTGTTAAACACCCTAATTCAGGTCGGATTGAATTCTGGCCGTTGGATCTTTTGATCTAGCCGTTGGATGCCGTCCGATCACGTTCAGGGTGCCTGAGAAATCCTGTTCAAACTCGAATTCATTCACAACCATTGGATTTTGATCGATTGTGATGTTAGCCATCAGATCGTGCAAATCTCCCCTGCTTAAGCCTGTAGACCATACGTAGACTAGGTACATCGTGAGCCTCCGCCAACTAGCAGCTGTCGCGCCTAATAAAAAGACCTTATGAACCGCGATAAAAATGAAGTAGACCTCTTAGCATTCTAGGTTCACCACATGTCGTGCATCGATTGGTCATGCCTACTGAGCTGGCCGGTCTGCGCCTTTTCCATGGACCGACCGGTCAGTCCACCGTGCACCGATCTATTCTTTTATTTTGAACTTCTAAGCTTCATAACTTTTTCATTTTAACTCTGATTTGAGTGAAATTTATTATGTTAGAACCCATAAATTAAGTTCTTTGCATTGATAGACTTCTTTCTTATAAAATATCCATAAAAATATTAGTTTTTTTAAATAAATATTAAATTAATAAATATTTTAATATTTTTATTTAATAATTTATAATAATTATCAAGAAGATTGATCGATGAATTGAAGATTGGCCACCATGGGACCACCTTGAGACTAGACACCAGGCCTAACTTCGGCAGGCGTGGGTTCAACCCCAACAACTAGTATTGTTATTAGTTATGTACCATGCTCATTATGTGGGTTATTAATTTTTATTATATTTTTATGATTATAATTTTACTTAAATAAAAGTACAACTAAAAAGGAGCTTGTAAACTATATTATATATCTAAGATCTAATGATATTAGAACTTTTGTATAACAAAAAAATATCATAATATTAATATCAAAATTTTATTGTAGACAATAATTGAGCTTTGTTATATTTTATTTGTGCTAATTATTCTGCTATATCTATTTTAAATTAAATTCAAAAATAATAATAAAATAGAGGAAAAAATTACATTTGGTGCATCATAGTGGCAAATGCTAATACATACATACATACATATACATATATATACATATGTATCTATATATGTATGTATGTATGTATGTATGTGTATATGTATATGTGTGTATATATATGTATGTATGTATGTATGTATAATAAAATGGAGGCATCAGTTTCCATCCACTACATATTTAGTTTTTTCAAGGCACTATATGCCATTTGTCATTTCTTCTTTGATTTTTCAATCTCTTTCGTGAAGGATGTCTAACATCCAAGATATGCATGTAGTAATCTTTGATTGCAACGGAAGCTTAAAGGATGTAGATTTAAAACTTTTTCAATCAACTAATATGCATGATGTAGATCTAATCTACATGCCATAAGATCGATCACATGCTGAAATTAAGATGCAAAAAAGTAAAAACAAATTTAGAGGTTAAAATTATACCTTTGCATAGGTAGCTGAACGTTGCAATCCAATGATCGTGTGTTGTGCATTGTTTTCAGGTATGTGGAGATCCTCCTACCAGCAATCAATAAAAGAAAACTCACTGAAAGAGGTAGAGAACAGATTGGAGAAGAAGTGCTGCTGTTGAATTCTATTGGTGCCTAGAAGATTTTGATCTTCCTTCTAATGCCCTAAATCTTCTCTCTTTGGCTTCAAACTTGAAACTGAAGGAAAATCCTGATTTTCCGGTCCAAGTTCGTTCAGATCTGATCAGATCAAGAGATATATTTCAAAAAACTTTTTCTTTGATCTATATCAGATCTGGAATGTTTCAGATCTGATTCTTATTACTTTAATAAATAAAATAAAATAAGAATAAGTTAAATCAAATTTAATTTACCTGATTTGGGTAATCCAATTACCCATTGATGATCCTGTATGCAACGGAAGGTTCTAGATCTAGCCACGCAAGTGCCTGGCCTCTACCGGTATCCACTCAGGCTGGATCTAGAGATCCTCTTCTTCTCTATCATGCCTCCAAAAATTAGATCTGGATCTGATCTGGAGGATCTTCAAAACTCCTTTTGAAGATCAGCAGTCATCCTTTGCAGTAATGCAGCCTTCTTGCTTTTAATCTCCTTTCTTTGATCTGGATCGCACCAACCAAGCTCCAAAACTATTTTGGACGTGGAAAGGAGGGGGAGAAGAAGCTTTGGCATGGAGGAGGAGAGGAGAAAAAGCCTTGGGCGTGGGGAATTTTGATTCAATCATCTCATGTTATTTGAGTTGGGCGTAGGATCTTATTTATAGACTGACTGTGATCCAACTTCTCTTCTTCCCAACCAATCACAATCCTTTGTGAAATCAGATCTAAATCTGATTGGTGGGAATAGAGTCCCCTGAATTCCTCCTTAGAGGGTGCCTAAAACCAGTCAAAGTTGGTTCTTAGAAGAACTCTAATTAAAATCCAAAAAGGAGATGGAGTCCTTGTCCAACGAGGACTCCTAGGTGCCTCCAACTTGGGCACACGCCTAGGGTGGCGTGCGCTCTCTTCCTTGCCAGGTTCTAGTAGGGGGACAGGCCCCCACCAGCTCTCTAATAGGTATGTGACATGTGGTCAAAAGTCAAAGTGTCAATGGTCAACGTTTGACCAGTCAAAGGTAGACTTTTGACCAAAGTCAAAGAACAAGAAATGGCAGGTGACCAAAAATGGCAGGTAATGTCTTACAAAATAAGACAACCTTTTCTGACTTGGACAACCTCCAGTCAGACCATATGAAGGCCTCTAATTAAGCTCAAACTCCTTTGGCTCAGACAGGACAACTTATTTATGATAGTAAAAGAAGAACGTTAGGTTCAATCGAGTGCTAGCACGATTTTCTTGAACCTAATTGAATCTCATTCAGATCAATTGAACTAGATCAGTTCAATTGATGATCACCAGATTCAAACTCCTTGTTTGTGTGACCCAGTTAGGTTCAGTTCTGTATGGTAATGGGATATGTCATGATCTCTATCATCGACATCATCGAAACTCCTTTCGATGGATCAGAACTCTTCTGATTCGAACAGCTAGAATGAATCGATCATCTAAATCATTCTAATTGCTCCCAAAATCCACCAGTGACACCTAGCAGTATATGGTGGCAACCCATCAGAGCTGAATGCGAACCTCTTGGTGCAGCTACCTGTGTGATTAAGTTCTTCTATCTTGAGCCCCGATCAGATTAGGGTTTAAGGTGAACTCGTCAAACCCTAGTTTCTGTCATATGATGTAATCATTCGATTCGAGTCCGATGTGAAAATCTAAATAGAAACTCTTTCTATTATTTCACTCTGCCATGGCCATGGGCTTCTGGACTTGATTCTCATGATCATCATAGGGCTGCTCCTCTACCACCGAGGTAGATAGATTCCATCTTGATGCCATCCAGTTCCTACAATGAACATGCTATAGCCAACATACACCTCAAGGGTTCCATATGGCTAGGAGACCGAGTAATGGTGTAGTCAAACTATAACACCCTCAAGGTGAACTGCCGATGCACCTCAGGTCAAAGAACCAGACACACTACTGCAGCATCGAGTCAGTCATTGACGAGAAGGTAGACTCCCTAATGACTACTCGAGGTGGTCACGCTCAGTGCCCTCGTTCTCTAACGAGTACCTATGTACTCTCGCTCCGGTGTCTCCACACCGTAGACTCAAGACTCATCTACTAAAGAGAAGCGATTGTACACCAACCTTCCGGATCAATCACCATCCTCGTGATGATCCTATGGTCGGGAGCATTTATGAGTTAATAATGATTATTCATGTCTTAAATTTTCAACTCTTGAAAATATGAATTATCATTACCATTAACTCAAAGGATGTATCACAGACACTAAATACACATATGTGATAGAAAATAACCCATTTTATTGATATTAGTCAAAATTATAATTTTGCCCCTAGAAGTGTATTACAAGTGTCAGCCAATTCTGGCTTCTAGGGCACATATATCTAACAATCTCCCACTTGTCCTAAAGCCAATTGGCTACAAGTCTAAGTCCCATCTTCTCAAGGTGGGCTTCGATCCTTCTGTTGGCCCAACGGCTTTGTAAGTGGGTCTGCCACATTATCTGTGGAGTTGACTCTCTTGACCTCGACGTAACCCTTCTCGAGGTAATCGTGGATGAGGTGATATCACCACTTGCTTGGAACTCTTCCAGCTGACAGCACCACCATTGCACACAAACAGACTCCCAGATGTCGACTTTCGATCATCTATATCAGACATGAAATCTGAGTCTGTGTATCCCTGGACTTGGAGTTCTCCATTACCAAAGACCAACATCATATCCTTAGTTCTTCTCAAGTACTTAAGGATACATTTCACAGAAGTCCAGTGTTCTTCACCTGGATTTGACTGATATCTGCTTGTGACACTCACAGCATGGGCTATATCAGGTCGTGTACATAGCATGGCATACATGAGGCTCCCTATTGCAGAAGCATAAGGGATCTTGCTCATGCGTTCTATTTCCTCAGGTGTGCTAGGGCACATCTTCTTGGAAAGATGAATACCATGTCTGAAGGGTATTAATCCCCTCTTAGAGTTTTCCATACTAAACCTCTTTAGTACTTCCTCTATGTACATCTTCTGTGAAAGTCCTAGCATCCTATTCGGTCTATCCCTATAGACCTTAATTCCTAGAATAAAGGATGCTTCACCTAGGTCTTTCATGGAGAATTCCTTGGACAACCATATTTTGACTGTCGTCAACATGGGAATATCATTCCCAATAAGGAGGATGTCATCCACGTACAATACGAGGAAGACAACAGCGCTCCCACTGACCTTTTTGAAAACACATGGTTCCTCTTCATTTTTGATGAAACCAAACTTTTTGATCACATCATTGAAATGAGTGTTCCAGCTCCGAGATGCTTGCTTAAGTCCATATATGGACCTTTGCAGCTTGCAAACCTTGTGATCAGTATCACTGGATGTGAAACCTAGCGGCTGTTCCATATAGATATCTTCCTCAAGATATCCATTTAAGGAATGCCGTTTTCACGTCCATTTGCCATATTTCATAATCGAAATAGGCTGCAACGGCAAGCAATGTGCGGATGGATTTTAGCATAGCCACTGGGAAAAGGTATCCTGATAGTCAATGCCTTCGCGTTGACTATAACCTTTTGCCACTAGTCTAGCCTTGAATGTCTCCACATTCCCATCTGCACCAATCTTTCTCTTGAAGATCCATTTACACCCAATAGGTACTATACCTTCTGGTGGATCTACCAAGGTCCAGACTTGGTTTGAGTGCATCGAGTCAATTTCTGACTGCATTGCCTCTAGCCATTTCTCGGAGTCGATATCTGATATCGCCTCGTTGTAGGTTTTGGGATCATCACCATGAGCACCATTACCTACGAGGAACATTTTCTCTACTTCCTCTGAAATAATACCTAAGTATCTCTCAGGGGGATGGAAAACTCTTTCCGATCTACGAGGTGGAGGAGGTAGTGTTCTTATTGGCTCAAACCTGATTTGGTTCCAATTGGTCCTTAGCTCGTTCCACTTGTGAGACTTTCTCATCAAGCTTGATCTATTTTCCAATGCCGCTGTCTTGAATAAACTATTTTTCAAGAAAGATGGCATGTCGACTCACAATCACATTGTGGTCTTCTGGAATGTAGAAATAGTATCCTAATGACTCTTTAGGATATCCTATGAATCGAGCTCTAAAGGACCTAAACTCTAACTTGTCCGCTTGTTGTCTTTTGACATGAGCCGGACAACCCCAAATTCTGAGATGACTCAGACTTGGTTTCTTACCGTGCCATATCTCATACGGTGTGGTAGGAACGGTTTTAGAGGGAACCCTATTCAGTAGATAAATTGAAGTTAACAATGAGTGTCCCCAAAGAAAATCAGGGAGGTCTGTGAAGCTCATCATGGATCGAACCATATCCAATAGAGTCCGATTTCTCCATTCTGAAACCCCGTTGAGTTGAGGTGTTCCTGGTGGAGTCCATTGAGAGACTATGCCATTTTCCTTTAGATAGTCTAGGAATTCCCGGCTAAGGTATTCACCTCCTCGATCTGATCGAAGAACCTTAATGGGTTTTCCAGTTTGTTTTTCTACTTCATGTCTGAATTCTTTGAACTTTTCAAAAGCTTCAGACTTGTGTCTCATAAGATACACATACCCATACCTAGACAGATCATCGGTAAAGGTAATGAAGTAGACAAAATTGCCTCTAGCCGGCACATCAAATGGGCCGCACACATCAGTATGTACTAGGGCAAGGAGATCTGTGGCCCTCTCCCCATGTCCAACAAAAGGGAGTTTAGTCATTTTGCCTTGAAGACAAGATTCACAAGTTGGATATGACTCAGAAGTCAACGGACTCAATAGCCCATTTTTCTCCAATTTGTTGATCCTATCTTCTGCTATATGACCTAATCTCAGGTGCCATAGATATCTGTCGTTTGGACTATCCCTAGGTCGTTTGGCATTCACGTTTTGCTCGATAGTTAGAACAGGTACATCAATATGTAGCTGATAAAGACCATTAATAAGGAAACCATTTGCAATTTTATTTCTTTCATAAAGAATGTTACAATGGTCCTTAAAGAAGGTGATCACATAACCTTCTTGTGCTAAGCATGAAACAGAAATCAAATTCCTGCTAGCTGCAGGCACAAAATAACAGTCTTTCAAAACTAAGTCTAAACCAGATGGTAATCGAAGAGGGTATGTTCCCACGGCTACTGCAGCAACTCTTGCTCCATTACCGATGCGTAGGATCATGTCTCCATCCCTCAGCCTCCTGCTATCCTCAAGACCCTGCATGGAAGTGCACAGATGAGCACTAGAACCAGAGTCAAGCACCCAACTGGATGCAGAAGAAATCGTAAGGTTAGACTCAATAACGAGCATACCTCCAGAAGGACCTTCCTTCTTGTTCTTCAGGGTGGCCAGGTAAGTAGGGCAGTTCCGCTTCCAATGGCCGTCGCTGTTGCAATGGAAACACTTTCCTTTGCCATCGGTCTTTTTCTTCGGCTCTGCCTTCTTCTTCTTTGATCCTTCCACCTTTTGCTTTTTCACAGACTTCTTTTTCTTTTCCATAAGACTTTCTTTTGGAAGAAGTCCGTTCCATAGCAAGAACTGAGCCTTTAGAACCTTTCATAGAAAGCTCAGCGGTAACCAGCATATTCATTAATTCGGCCAAGGAATTCTGAAGTTTATGCATGTGGTAATTCATGATGAATTGCCCATATGCATCAGTCAAGGATTGCAGAATAATATCGTTCTGCAGGTCCAAGTCTAACTTCACACCGAGCTTCTCAAGCTCTTCCATGTCCTTGATCATTGTCAGACAGTGATCTTGGACTGACTGCCCATCACGCATCTTAGCCTTAAAAAGTCATTTCGTGACTTGATATTTGGCTGCGCGACTCTGTTCACCAAACATCTCCTGCAGGTGAGCCAACATTTGGCGAGCAGTCCCGATATCCTCATGTTGGCGCTGGAGCTCATCAGACATCGAGCCCAACATGTAATATCTGGCCTTATTATCTTCGTCTATCCATTTTTTCAGAGACGCTCTCTGTTCAACAGATGGACGGGCTGGTAAGGTGGGAGGGTCCTGGTCCAAAACATGGGTTAACTTCTCGGAACCCAAAATAATTTTGTAGTTCCTGAGCCAATCTTTATAATTAGGGTCCAGGTCAGTCTATGTGTGTCCAGGATACGTGCCAATGGGTTGGACGCAGACATTTTCCTGTAGAGAGTCAAAGATTCTAGTTAGATATTATAATTTTGACTTGACCAATTTGTTTAGGGATTTTATTTTTAAACAAATTAGCTCCCACTATTTTCTCGGATCCCTACACTCCCTCTGTAGAGATGCGAAAATCTCCACGATTAATGATTTCTAGTGGGTGGTGCGGTCTCACCAACTGACTCATCACCTCACCTAACAGTTATTGGTGATGGGTTAGCCAATGAGTGAACAACTCTTGTTCAATGATTCTCTAATCATGGTGCACCCAAACTTGGTCTCTAATTCATGAATCTCACCGTATCCAAAATATTGATCCACTCCTTAGTTAAGTCAGACCCACCATTTGCATAGACTGGGTTCCTAATTGAGTCTCTCACCGTATCCGAAATATTGAGCCCAACTCATCCTCCAGCCCATAGCATCCAATGCCTAATAGACATGGTTGCATCTTTCCGGTGCAACTGAGCCACTGTATCCAGCCGAGAACAATCAACCCCGGGAAGGGCCCGCACATCTACAATGGTGGAAGACCTCAGACTTAATCTTTTCTTAGGGAGAATTGATTCAGGTCTCATTAAACTAGACTTGGCTTAGTCATAACAATTATGACTAATAGTGGCATGGGTTAGCTCGGATGACTAACCTAGTGACCACCTCAGATCAGAACTGTGTCAACAGATAGCTGGCCAGGTATGAGACCGGTGGAAGGAATTGACCATTAACTCGATCAGAGAGATTCAATATTTCCAGGTAAGTGAACCGGTGGAAGGAATTTTCTTGATCTCCAACTCTAGATCTTGATCGATCTAGCTTCCAATTAGATCTGATTCTTATTATTTTAATAAAATAAAATTAAAAATTGATAAATTAAATCAAATCTTAATTTACCTGATCTGGGTAATCCTATTAATCCTGTTGATGATCCTGTATTGCAGATCGGATCTAAGATTTAAATTGTTCTGGATCTTAGCCATGCGCAAGCGCCTGGACCTCTACTATTCTAGATAGTATCCACTTGAGATTGATCTGATCTGGAGATCCTCTTCTTCTCTATCATGATCCTCCAAAAATTTCAGATCTGGATCTGATCTGGAGGATCTTCAAAACTCCTTTTGAAGATCTGATCTGCAGTCGTCCTTTGCAGCAGCGCAGCCTTCTTGCTTTTGATCGCCTTTCTTTGATCTGAATCGCACCAACCAAGGTCCAAAACTCCTTTTGGACGTGGAGAGCAAGGGGAGAAGGTGGTTTGGCATGGAGAGGGAGGGGAGAGGCAGCCTTGGGGCATGGAGAAACTATGATCTCATCATATCTCTTAATCTGAGTTGGGTACAGGGTCTTATTTATAGACTAGCTGTGATCCAACTCCTCTTCTTCCCAACCAATCACAACCCTTTGTGAAATCAGATCTAAATCTGATTGGTGGGAATAGAGTCCCCTGGATTCCTCCTTAGAGGGTGCCTAAGACCAGTCAAAGTTGGTTCTTAGAAGAACTCTAATTGGAATCCAAAAAGGAGATGGAGTCCTTGTCCAACAAGGACTCCTAGGCGCCTCCAACTTGGGCACACGCCTAGGGTGGCGTGCGCCCTCCTCCTTGCCAGGTTCTGGTAGGGGGACAGGCCCCCACCAGCTCTCCAATAGGTGCATGACATGTGGTCAAAAGTCAAAGTGTCAATGGTCAACGTTTGACCAGTCAAAGGTAGACTTTTGACCAAAGTCAAAGAACAAGAAATGGCAGGTGACCAAAAATGGCAGGTAATGTCTTACAAAATAAGACAACCTTTTCTGACTTGGACAACCTCCAGTCAGACCATATGAAGGCCTCTGATTGAGCACAAACTCCTTTGGCTCAGACAGGACAACTTATTTATGATAGCAAAAGAAGAACGTTAGGTTCAATCGAGTGCTAGCACGATTTCCTTGAACCTAATTGAATCTCATTCAGATCAATTGAACTAGATCAGTTCAATTGATGATCACCAGATTCAAACCCTTGTTTGTGTGACCCAGTTAGGTTCAGTTCTGTATGGTAATGGGATATGTCATGATCTCTATCATCGACATCATCGAAACTCCTTTCGATGGATCAGAACTCTTCTGATTCGAACAGCTAGAATGATCGATCATCTAAATCATTCTAATTGCTCCCAAAATCCACCAGTGACACCTAGCAGTATATGGTGGCAACCCATCAGAGCTGAATGCGAACCTCTTGGTGCAGCTACCTGTGTGATTAAGTTCTTCTATCTTGAGCCCCGATCAGATTAGGGTTAAGGTGAAACTCGTCAAACCCTAGTCTCTGTCATATGATGTAATCATTCGATTCGAGTCCAATGTGAAAATCTAAATAGAAACTCTTTCTATTATTTCACTCTGCCATGGCCATGGGCTTCTGGACTTGATTCTCATGATTATCATAGGGCTGCTCCTCTACCACCGAGGTAGATAGATTCCATCTTGATGCCATCCAGTTCCTACAATGAACATGCTATAGCCAACATACACCTCAGGGTTCCATATGGCTAGGAGACCGAGTAATGGTGTAGTCAAACTATAACACCCTCAAGGTGAACTGCCGATGCACCTCAGGTCAAAGAACCAGACACACTACTGCAGCATCGAGTCAGTCATTGACGAGAAGGTAGACTCCCTAATGACTACTCGAGGTGGTCACGCTCAGTGCCCTCGTTCTCTAACGAGTACCTGTACTCTCGCTCCGGTGTCTCCACACCGTAGACTCAAGACTCATCTACTAAAGAGAAGCGATTGTACACCAACCTTTCCGGATCAATCACCATCCTCGTGATGATCCTATGGTCGGGAGCAATTTATGAGTTAATAATGATTATTCATGTCTTAAATTTTCAACTCTTGAAAATATGAATTATCATTACCATTAACTCAAAGGATGTATCACAGACACTAAATACACATATGTGATAGAAAATAACCCATTTTATTGATTTTAGTCAAAATTATAATTTTGCCCCTAGAAGTGTATTACAAGTGTCAGCCAATTCTGGCTTCTAGGGCACATATATCTAACAATCTCCCACTTGTCCTAAAGCCAATTGGCTACAAGTCTAAGTCCCATCTTCTCAAGGTGGGCTTCGATCTTCTGCTGGCCCAACGGCTTTGTAAGTGGGTCTGCCACATTATCTGTGGAGTTGACTCTCTTGACCTCGACATAACCCTTCTCGAGGTAATCGTGGATGAGGTGGTATCACCGTTTGCTTGGAACTCTTCCAGCACACCATTGCACAGACTGCCCAGATGTCGACTTTCGATCATCTATATCAGACATGAAATCTGAGTCTGTGTATCCCTGGACTTGGAGTTCTCCATTACCAAAGACCAACATCATATCCTTAGTTCTTCTCAAGTACTTAAGGATACATTTCACAGAAGTCCAGTGTTCTTCACCTGGATTTGACTGATATCTGCTTGTGACACTCACAGCATGGGCTATATCAGGTCGTGTACATAGCATGGCATACATGAGGCTCCCTATTGCAGAAGCATAAGGGATCTTGCTCATGCGTTCTATTTCCTCAGGTGTGCTAGGGCACATCTTCTTGGAAAGATGAATACCATGTCTGAAGGGTATTAATCCCCTCTTAGAGTTTTCCATACTAAACCTCTTTAGTACTTTCCTCTATGTACATCTTCTGTGAAAGTCCTAGCATCCTATTCGGTCTATCCCTATAGACCTTAATTCCTAGAATAAAGGATGCTTCACCTAGGTCTTTCATGGAGAATTCCTTGGACAACCACATTTTGACTGATCGTCAACATGGGAATATCATTCCCAATAAGGAGGATGTCATCCACGTACAATACGAGGAAGACAACAGCGCTCCCACTGACCTTTTTGAAAACACATGGTTCCTCTTCATTTTTGATGAAACCAAACTTTTTGATCACATCATTGAAACGAGTGTTCCAGCTCCGAGATGCTTGCTTAAGTCCATATATGGACCTTTGCAGCTTGCAAACCTTGTGATCAGTATCACTGGATGTGAAACCTAGCGGCTGTTCCATATAGATATCTTCCTCAAGATATCCATTTAAGGAATGCCGTTTTCACGTCCATTTGCCATATTTCATAATCGAAATAGGCTGCAACGGCAAGCAATGTGCGGATGGATTTTAGCATAGCCACTGGGAAAAGGTATCCTGATAGTCAATGCCTTCGCGTTGACTATAACCTTTTGCCACTAGTCTAGCCTTGAATGTCTCCACATTCCCATCTGCACCAATCTTTCTCTTGAAGATCCATTTACACCCAATAGGTACTATACCTTCTGGTGGATCTACCAAGGTCCAGACTTGGTTTGAGTGCATCGAGTCAATTTCTGACTGCATTGCCTCTAGCCATTTCTCGGAGTCGATATCTGATATCGCCTCGTTGTAGGTTTTGGGATCATCACCATGAGCACCATTACCTACGAGGAACATTTTCTCTACTTCCTCTGAAATAATACCTAAGTATCTTTCAGGGGGACGGAAAACTCTTTCCGATCTACGAGGTGGAGGAGGTAGTGTTCTTATTGGCTCAACCTGATTTGGTTCCACTTGGTCCTTAGCTCGTTCCACTTGTGAGACTTTCTCATCAAGCTTGATCTATTTTCCAATGCCGCTATCTTGAATAAACTATTTTTCAAGAAAGATGGCATGTCGACTCACAATCACATTGTGGTCTTCTGGAATGTAGAAATAGTATCCTAATGACTCTTTAGGATATCCTATGAATCGAGCTCTGAAAGGACCTAAACTCTAACTTGTCCGCTTGTTGTCTTTTGACATGAGCCGGACAACCCCAAATTCTGAGATGACTCAGACTTGGTTTCTTACCGTGCCATATCTCATACGGTGTGGTAGGAACGGTTTTAGAGGGAACCCTATTCAGTAGATAGAATTGAAGTTAACAATGAGTGTCCCCAAAGAAAATCAGGGAGGTCTGTGAAGCTCATCATGGATCGAACCATATCCAATAGAGTCCGATTTCTCCATTCTGAAACCCCGTTGAGTTGAGGTGTTCCTGGTGGAGTCCATTGAGAGACTATGCCATTTTCCTTTAGATAGTCTAGGAATTCCCGGCTAAGGTATTCACCTCCTCGATCTGATCGAAGAACCTTAATGGGTTTTTCCAGTTTGTTTTTCTACTTCATGTCTGAATTCTTTGAACTTTTCAAAAGCTTCAGACTTGTGTCTCATAAGATACACATACCCATACCTAGACAGATCATCGGTAAAGGTAATGAAGTAGACAAAATTGCCTCTAGCCGGCACATCAAATGGGCCGCACACATCAGTATGTACTAGGGCAAGGAGATCTGTGGCCCTCTTCCCCATGTCCTAACAAAAGGGAGTTTAGTCATTTTGCCTTGAAGACAAGATTCACAAGTTGGATATGACTCGAAAGTCAATGGACTCAATAGCCCATTTTTCTCCAATTTGTTGATCCTATCTTCTGCTATATGACCTAATCTCAGGTGCCATAGATATCTGTCGTTTGGACTATCCCTAGGTCGTTTGGCATTCACGTTTTGCTCGATAGTTAGAACAGGTACATCAATATGTAGCTGATAAAGACCATTAATAAGGAAACCATTTGCAATTTTATTTCTTTCATAAAGAATGTTACAATGGTCCTTAAAGAAGGTGATCACATAACCTTCTTGTGCTAAGCATGAAACAGAAATCAAATTCCTGCTAGCTGCAGGCACAAAATAACAGTCTTTCAAAACTAAGTCTAAACCAGATGGTAATCGAAGAGGGTATGTTCCCACGGCTACTGCAGCAACTCTTGCTCCATTACCGATGCGTAGGATCATGTCTCCATCCCTCAGCCTCCTGCTATCCTCAAGACCCTGCATAGAAGTGCACAGATGAGCACTAGAACCAGAGTCAAGCACCCAACTGGATGCAGAAGAAATCCGTAAGGTTAGACTCAATAACGAGCATACCTCCAGAAGGACCTTCCTTCTTGTTCTTCAGGGTGGCCAGGTAAGTAGGGCAGTTCCGCTTCCAATGGCCGTCGCTGTTGCAATGGAAACACTTTCCTTTGACCATCGGCCTTTTTCTTCGGCTCTGCCTTCTTCTTCTTTGATCCTTCCACCTTTTGCTTTTTCACAGACTTCTTTTTCTTTCCATAAGACTTTCTTTTGGAAGAAGTCCGTTCCATAGCAAGAACTGAGCCTTTAGAACCTTTCATAGAAAGCTCAGCGGTAACCAGCATATTCATTAATTCGGCCAAGGAATTCTGAAGTTTATGCATGTGGTAATTCATGATGAATTGCCCATATGCATCAGTCAAGGATTGCAGAATAATATCGTTCTGCAGGTCCAAGTCCAACTTCACACCGAGCTTCTCAAGCTCTTCCATGTCCTTGATCATTGTCAGACAGTGATCTTGGACTGACTGCCCATCACGCATCTTAGCCTTAAAAAGTCATTTCGTGACTTGATATTTGGCTGCGCGACTCTGTTCACCAAACATCTCCTGCAGGTGAGCCAACATTTGGCGAGCAGTCCCGATATCCTTCATGTTGGCGCTGGAGCTCATCAGACATCGAGCCCAACATGTAATATCTGGCCTTATTATCTTCGTCTATCCATTTTTCCAGAGACGCTCTCTGTTCAACAGATGGACGGGCTGGTAAGGTGGGAGGGTCCTGGTCCAAAACATGGGTTAACTTCTCGAAACCCAAAATAATTTTGTAGTTCCTGAGCCAATCTTTATAATTGGGTCCAGGTCAGTCTATGTGTGTCCAGGATACGTGCCAATGGGTTGGACGCAGACATTTTTCTATAGAGAGTCAAAGATTCTAGTTAGATACTGTAATTTTGACTTGACCAATTTATTTAGGGATTTTATTTTTAAACAAATTAGCTCCCACTATTTTCTCGGATCCCTACACTCCCTCTGTAGAGATGCAAAAATCTCCATGATTAATGATTTCTAGTGGGTGGTGCGGTCTCACCAACTGACTCATCACCTCACCTAACAGTTATTGGTGATGGGTTAGCCAATGAGTGAACAACTCTTGTTCAATGATTCTCTAATCATGGTGCACCCAAACTTGGTCTCTAATTCATGAATCTCACCGTATCCGAAATATTGATCCACTCCTTAGTTAAGTCAGACCCACCATTTGCATAGACTGGGTTCCTAATTGAGTCTCTCACCGTATCCGAAATATTGAGCCCAACTCATCCTCCAGCCCATAGCATCCAATGCCTAATAGACATGGTTGCATCTTCCCGGTGCAACTGAGCCACTGTATCCAGCCGAGAACAATCAACCCCGGGAAGGGCCCGCACATCTACAATGGTGGAAGACCTCAGACTTAATCTTTTCTTAGGGAGAATTGATTCAGGTCTCATTAAACTAGACTTGGCTTAGTCATAACAATTATGACTAACCTAGTGGCATGGGTTAGCTCGGATTATTGACCACCTCAGATCAGAACTGTGTCAACAGATATGGCCAGGTAAGTGAGATCCGGTGGAAGGAATATGCCATTAACTCGTACAAGAACGCATTCAGGTCGAGTAGCTTCCAATTAAAAACCAGTCGGTCGTATGTGCCAAACTTACCTTAGACACCAAATTGTTGAGTCAGAACCAATTGGGTTAGCCTACAATCCAGACTCTAACCTCTGAGCCTAATTAGGTCTTGCTTGATCGTGACTCGATCTTGACCCAGACTTAATCCTATTAGGCTGGTCAATTTAAGCATTGTTGATCCCATCTAACCAACTCTTGATTCGGTTTGATCAACCGCTTAGACCTAATTGAGCTACCCAAGCCCGAACCCAGTATTATGAATATGTCTTAGAGCGTTAACATAGCATATTACATTAATGTCGGCAAGAAAATTTTGAAGATTTATGATGATGTAATTCATGATGAATTTGCCCTATGAATCAGTCAAGATTGCAGGAATAATATCTTTGCGAGGTATAAAGTCTTTAATTCACATGAGCTTTAAGCTCCATCTATGTCCATTATCATTATCAAACAGTCTCTATGGACTGACTGCCATCATGATCTTAGCCCTAAAAATTATGCTGTAGATGGATACTTGGTGCGGGTGACTCTGTTCACCAAACCATTCTCCTTATCGTGAGCAAACATTTGGCCGAGCAGATCCGATATCATTATGGTTTGGCGCTGGGCTTCATCACACGAAATCGAGCCAACATGTAATATTTGGCCTTTTTATCTTCGTCATAATCCATTTTTCTAGAGACACTCTCTGTTTAAATGGATGGACGGGCTGTAAGATGGAGGTCCCTGATCCAGTACCATGGAGTTTAACTCGCGAATCAAAAATTTTGTGGTAGTTTTTTGAGCAATCTTTATAATTGGATCCGGGTTCAGTCTTATTGTGGCTGGATTGCTGCCATGGATGGACGCAGACATTTTCCTGTAGAGAGGCAAGATTCTAGTTAGATATGGTTATAATTTTGACCTTGACCAAATTAGTTTAGGAAATTTTATTTTTAAACAAATTAGCCTCCAACTATTTCGTCGTATCCTACCACTTCCTCGGAGAGATGCAAAAATCTTCACAATTAATAATTTCGAGTGGGTGGTGCGGTCGCACCAACTGACTCATCACCTCACCTAAGGGTATTGGTGATGGTAGCAATGATGAACAACTCTTGTTCAAATGATTCATCTACTCATGGTTGACACCCAACTTAGGTCTCTAATTCATGAATCTCAGCCGTATAGATATTGACCACTCCTTAGTTAGTCACCCAACCCTTGTTGAATGTTTTCCTAATTGGAGGTCTCTCATCATATCCCAGAATTATTGAGCCCAAAATTCATCCTTCCGCCATAGCAGCCAATTACTAATAGGACATGGTTGCATATTACCGTGCAACTGAGCCACTATACTCCAGCCTGAACAAAATCAAAAAAACCCCGAGACAGGCGCTGAGAGAATCCTGATTGTCCCTCGGTCCAGGTTGTTCAGATTGATAGATCAGAGATATAGTTTTAAAATTTTTATCTTTGATCTGTATCAGATCTGGAATATTCTAGATTTGGACCATTATATATTTTAATAAATAAAATAATATTTTTTATTATTTTTTTTTTAAGATAAATTAAATAAATTTAATTTACACTGATGTTGGTAATCCTATTACCCTTTGATGATCCTGTATGCAGCGGAAGGTTCTGGATCTAGCCTCGCAAGCGCTGCCTCTACCGGTATCACACTCGGGCTGGATCTTTGAAGATCCTCTTCTTCTCTATCACACTCCAAAAATTAATCTGGATCTGATCTAGAGGATCTTCAAAATTTCTTTGAAGATCAGCAGTCGTTCCTTTGCAGCAGCGCAGCCTTCTGCTTATTTTGATGCCTTTCTTTGGCTTGAATCGCACCAAAAAATCAATAACTCCTTTTGGACCATGGAGGAGCAAGGAGGAAGTGCTTTGGATGGAGAGGAGGGGAGAGCAGCCTTGGGAGTATGGAATCTTAGCATTCAATCCTCAGTATATTCTGAGTTGGGTAATAGGGTCTTATTTAAGAGCTATGTGACCAACTCTCTCTTCCCAACCAATCTACACTTTGTGAAATCAGATCTAAATCTGATGGTGGGAAATAGAGTCCCCTGGATTCTCCTTAGAGGGGCGCTAAGACAAGTCAAAGTTGGTTCTTAGAAAACGTCTAATTGGGAATCACAAGGAGTGGAAGTCTTTGTCCAACAAGGACTCCTAGGCGCCTCCACTTGGCAACACTAGGTTGGCGTGCACCCTTCCTTGCCAGGTTCTGACAGGGGACAGGCCCCACCAGCTCTCCAAATAGGTGCATGAATGTGGTCAAAAGTCAAAGTGTCAATGGTCAACGTGTTGACCAGACAAGGTAGATTTTGACCAAAGTCAAAAGAACAAGAAAAGTAGAGTGACCAAAAGGAGTAGGGTAATGTCTTAACATAAGACAATCTTTTTAACTTGGAATCCTCCAGTCAGACCATATGAAGGCTCTATTGAGTCACAACTCCTTTGGCTCAACATAGGATAACTTATTTATGATAGACAAAGAAGAACGTTAGGTTCAATCGAGTGCTAGCAGATTCGTTGAACCTATTGAATCTCATTCAGATCAATTGAACATAGATCAGTTCAGATTGATGATCCACCAATTCAAAACCCTGGTTTGTTGACCCATCACGTAGAGATTCAGTTCTAATGTAATGGGAGTATGTCATGATCTCTTCAACGATATCATCGAAACTCCTTTCGAAGATCAACTACTTTTGATGTCGGAATCACTAAAATGATGATCATCTAAATCCATTCTAATGCTCCCAAAATCATCAGCTGACACCTAGCAGTATATGAGTTGGCAACCCATCCAGAGTAATGCAACCTCTTGGTGTACTACCTGTGTGATTACAGTTCCTTTCTATCATTGAGCTAACGATTAGATTAGGGTTTGGTGACTCGTCAACCCTAGTTTCTCATATGATTGTAATCCATGTCGATTCGAGATCCGATGTGAAATTCTAATGAGAACTCTTTCATTATGTCACAATCTGCATAGCGTCATGGCTTCTAGCTGAACTTGATTTCTCATGATTATCATAGGGCTGATCCTCTTACACCGGAGGTAGAGTAGTCCATCTTGATTGCCAATCAGTTCCTACATGAACAGCATAGCCAACATAACACTCAAGTTCCATATGGCTAGCAGAGACCGAGTAATGGTGTCGTCAAACTATAACACCCTCAAGAGTAACGTCGTGACCTCAGGTCAAGAAACCAGGAACACCATACTGCAGCATCTCGAGTCATATCCTGACAGAAGTAGACTCCCTAAGGATACTACTCTAGGTAGTCGGATGCTCAGTGCCCTCCGTTCTCTACGAGTACCTTACTCTCGCTCTGTGTCTCCACCCATAGACTCAAGAACTCATCTACTAAAGAGAAGCGATTGTACACCAGACAAGGGATGTTTAGTCATTTTGCCTTGAAGACAAGATTCCGAGTTGGATATGAACTCAAAGTCAGGACTTAATGCCCATTTTTTTTCCAATTTGTTGACCTATTTTTGGCAATGCCTAAGCTCACGGTTGCCCATAGATATCTGTGGTTTAGACTTATCCCTAGGTCGTTTCGGCATATCACATTATTGCTCGATAGTTCTAAAATTAGGTACATCAATATGTAGTGAAAAGACCCATTAATAAGAAATGATTTGACCAATTTTTATTTCTTTCATAAAAAGAATGTTTACACCATGGTCCTTAAGAAGGTGATACATAACCTTTTGTGTAAGCTGAAGGAGAAATAAATTATTGCTAGCTGCGCACCAAAATAATCTGTCTGTTGCAAAAGCAAAAGTCTTTAAAACATAGATGGTAAAATCGAAAAGGGTATGTTTTCAACGGCTAACTGCCACCGTCACCACAGTCAAAAACCTCACAGCATCTCACGTCCACAAATTCAACACGCACACTCAGCGCAGCACGTACAAAGTCTGCGACATAACGCGAACACCCCGGTATCCTCCCATCGCTCAAAGATACGGGAAAATCGACCATAGAAAACACAGTAGCAATTACAGCCGTCTCGAGCACCACAGTGGCCAATCACATAACATCAGCCTCAAAAAGACACTCCCGACCACCTCCGACGCCCAAGAAAAAGCAACAGGTGTCAAGGTTCCCTCGACTCAACAGGGCGAGACGCGACCATCGACCTGCCGAACGACCGGACGTGCCCTACTTCTAGCATTACTAACAGCAAAACGCCCCAGGACACGTAAGTAGGGCAGTCGCTTCCAATTGGCGTTGCTGATTGCATTGAGAAACCATTTTCCTTTAGCCATCAGCCTTTTTCTTCGGGGTCTGCCGTTCTTCTTCTTAGGATCCTTCCATCTTTGCTTTATTCAAGACTTTTTTTTCGTTTCCAGAAGCTTTCTTTTGGAAGAAGTCCATTCCTGCAAAACGAGCCATTTAGAAGCCTTAAATAGAAAGAACTCAAGCGTACACGCCATATATCAATAATTCGGCCAAAAGGAATTAGCTGAAGTAATTGCATGCCATCGTGACCCAACCAGGCAATATAAAATCTCATGACACAACCTGAGATTCGCCATATGCTCAACTCAACGGATTGCAGATAATATCGTAATCTGCAGGTCCAAGATCCCACCCTGACGAACTACCAGGAGACACTTGCCTGCAACCACCTCACCTATATACCAACTGTGTATCCATATATGACTCCACATGTCGGAACCAGCCTGCAAGTATCATTGGAACCACATGTATGCCACACACCCAACTCCAGAGCGCACATACTTAGCCTAAAAAGTTTTTCATGAACCCTTGAAGAAACTAACTGGCTGAGTAGCAAAGCGACTACGCGCGCACAGCCTTCTCCACACACCCCCGACGACACTATCTCACTCAGCCAGCTGGAAGACCAAACAAAAATTTGGCGGTGCCCCAAGTCTACGAATTCCTAATGTTGGCCGTGGAAGAATCATCGACATCCGAGAGACACCCATGCAATCACCAATCAGGTCATTAACTCTTACTCTCGTACTAAAAATCCATCACCTTTATTCACGAGCTGCTCTATGTTCAAACAGTGCCACACAACACCCAGATTGGCACGCGAAAAACCACCCCCGGCACAAGTAAGTGGAAGAGCACGGATCCCACTGGTACAAGCCCCACTCCGCCTACCTACTAAAGAACAACCTAAGGAGATAAACTCCATCATGATGGAGTATCCATGGAGTAGCCAACCCACTCCCTTAACCTAATCAATTAACCATGAACCAGACCCAAGCATCAGGTACAGATTTATGATGTGATCACCAGAATCACCTGAGCACATATGGAGACTTGCGGAACGACCCAGAATATGTTTTCGCTCACCAGCGCTATGATGGAGTCAAGATTCTAGTTAGGCCTCAATTATAATTCTTGAAAACTTTGACGCCTCGACTTAGCCCTTTAAAGAAAAAACTATCAAACATCACAACTACTTCCTAGGAACCAAAAGAAAAATTACGACTCAGTCCCCATAATTTTCATTAGCACCGGATTAACCACCAAAATACACATCACACAACCGCTCCAGATAGAGAAATCGAAACACAATCTCACAACGTAACATTACATTGACATATTTCTACAAATGACAGTACACGCGCTAGGTCTCGCTCGGGACGCCCGACCAACGGCAGGATATCACCCCAAAGCTGAAACTTCTAAGTCACAAAACCTACACCCCTACCCCCATGAAGTGTCAGGGAAGCTACGGGATCACAGAGTCTACAACGCAAAACATAGGAAGACAATGCAACCCCAACAAACAAAACCCGTGACAACTCCACTGTTATATCCATGCATATACCAATCATAGCATAGCCCAAAGGTCATCATGCAATTCTACTGCACCTCACTACACGCTACTCATCAGACCCAGGAAGTATCTGCCACCTACCCTGTATTTAAGGAACAAAACACTCCCACACTCTTGCAATAGACTAAGAACTAAGTGTCTGAGCACCTGTATTGCGACTAAGTTAGCCCCAAACCAACTGTACCTCACACGACGGCAAATCGCGCACCGCCCCAGACAGAACACAGTTAAGCAAGTCCAATCAAGCCAACATAAAACATCGTACAACCACTAGGTATTAGTGTATTACCCAGTGACAACTGACCCACCTGATAATCAGCACAACACAACTCGAACCAACAAGACAAACAAACAGCCAAGAAAACACACCACTACCAAACCAGACAAAACGGAGCCAGCCCCCTCAGCCACCACCATCCTCTACACCACACTTGAACGTGTAGAGACACACGAACCTAGAAAACACTTCCAACTCATGCCATAATGATCTCATCTAAGACGCAAGAAATTGACCACTCCTACAAATTCATCTACCAAACTAGAACAGTCACGAACGATAATGCCATCAGAGCTAGCATAAACACCATCTGCACTTAGAACCCACCCCTAACAACACTGCACGCAGTAGGCAACACCCAAGACACTTAGCTCCCGGACCTACATCGAACACCACCCAGGTAGGAACTGTGTCAAAATATGGCCAGGTAAGTGAAGATCAGGAAGAATCTTCTTTTGCCAATAGACTCGTACAGATGCATTCAGGTCGAGTTACATCCAATTAAATCAGTTTCGTCGTATGTTCAAACTTACCTTAAGACACCAAATGTTAGTCACGAACCAATTGGGCATTAGCGTACAACCAGACTCTAACCTTTGAGCCTAAATTAGTCTTGCTTAAATGTGACTCTATCATTGGACCAGACTAATCCTTTAGGCTCGGTCCAATTTACATTTGTTGATCCCATTAACCACTCTTTGATGTCGATGTGACTCAAGCTTAGGACCTCAAATTGAGTACCCAAGCACCGAACACCAAATATTAATGAATATGTCTATAGATCTAAAAATTCTCAATTGTAATCTACATTAATCATTTCATAAACTTAATTCTTATTAGTAGGGTTCAATAAATTTAAAATAATGCACAATAA
>QRFJ01001616.1:43644-73072 GCA_006176705.1 Cocos nucifera
TTCAGGATCTAGGATTTTGCAGAAAGTAAGTTTTGGATTTCTGATTAAGGATGAACACGCAGCACCCCTACACATCATAAGAACACCCCATCGAATGGGAAGAGAGGGCCTTTAAACCCTTCTTCGTTCTTATGACCGGACGGCCAAGAGGAATGCCTCAATCAGGAACATTCAATACTACAAAACATATCAGATCTATATCATATATCTCATATATAAAGTAGATCTAATCATGGCATATTTTGCATACATCTCATGTATCGAATCATGCATATTTTTAGATCTAAATTATCTCATAATAATCTAAAAAATTAGATTTAAATTGATCTAATCAAAATAAATTCTAATCTAGACAATTATGTAGAACTATTCTACAACTAGTCTAGACATGCATCAATCATATCTCATATGATATTAAAAATTAAATAATTTTAATTTGCTATTTTTTAGATGTTATTATAACATTATAATATCAAAAAATAGTAAATAAAAAGATCTAAAATATGATTTAATCAGATTAAAATCAAGAACATGCAAGACTATTCTATAGAACTATTCTATTCTAGAACTAGTCATGCATATCTTCTAATCTTAGATCCAAATTATTTAATTTTAATTTTTTTTGATTTCAGATCTGATCACATCTCATGTGACATCTGAAATCAATTATTTTCTAATTAAAATAAATTTAAAATCAGATCTAAACAATTTTAGAACCATGGCTCTGATACCAGTTGAAGGAAAATCCTGATTTCCGGTCCAGGTTCGTTCAGATCTGATCAGATCAAGAGATATATTCAAAAATTTTTCTTTGATCTCAATCAGATCTTGATATATTTTAGATCTGATTCTTATTATTTTAATAAAATAAAATTAAAAGATAAATTAAATCAAATTTAATTTACCTGATCTGGGTAATCCTATTACCCTGTTGATGATCCTGTTTGCAGCGGAAGGTTCTGGATCTTAGCCATGCAAGTGCCTGGCCTCTACCGGTATCCACTCGGGTTGGATCTAGAGATCCTCTTCTTCTCTATCACACCTCCAAAAATTAGATCTGGATCTGATCTAGAGGATCTTCAAAACTCTTTTTGAAGATGAGCAGTCGTCCTTTGCAGCAGCGCAGCCTTCTTACTTTTGATTGCCTTTCTTTGATCTGAATCGCACCAACCAAGGTCCAAAACTCCTTTTGGACGTGGAGAGCAAGGGGAGAAGGTGGTTTGGCATGGAGAGGGAGGGGAGAGGCAGCCTTGGGGCATGGAGAAACTATGATCTCATCATATCTCTTATATGAGTTGGGTACAGGGTCTTATTTATAGACTAGCTGTGATCCAACTCCTCTTCTTCCCAACCAATCACAACCCTTTGTGAAATTAGATCTAAATCTGATTGGTGGGAATAGAGTCCCCTGGATTCCTCCTTAGAGGGCGCCTAAGACCAGTCAAAGTTGGTTCTTAGAAGAACTCTAATTGGAATCCAAAAAGGAGATGGAGTCCTTGTCCAACAAGGACTCCTAGGCGCCTCCAACTTGGGCACATGCCTAGGGTGGCATGCGCCCTTCTCCTTGCCAGGTTCTGGCAGGGGGATAGGCCCCCACCAGCTCTCCAATAGGTGCATGACATGTGGTCAAAAGTCAAAGTGTCAATGGTCAACGTTTGACCAGTCAAAGGTAGACTTTTGACCAAAGTCAAAGAACAAGAAATGGCAGGTGACCAAAAATGGCAGGTAAGTGTCTTACAAATAAGACAACCTTTTTCTGACTTGGACAACCTCCTGTCAGACCATATGAAGGCCTCTGTTTGAGCACAAACTTCCTTTGGCTCAGATAGGATAACTTATTTATGATAGCAAAGAAGAACGTTAGGTTCAATCGAGTGCTAGCATGATTTCCTTGAACCTAATTGAATCTCATTCAGATCAATTGAACTAGATCAGTTCAATTGATGATCACCAGATTCAAAACCTTGTTTGTGTGACCCAGTTAGGTTCAGGTTCAGTTCTGTATGGTAATGGGATATGTCATGATCTCTATCATCGACATCATCGAAACTCCTTTCGATGGATCAGAACTCTTCTGATTCGAACAGCTAGAATGATCGATCATCTAAATCATTCTAATTGCTCCCAAAATCCACCAGTGACACCTAGCAGTATATGGTGGCAACCCATCAGAGCTGAATGTGAACCTCTTGGTGAAGCTACCTGTGTGATTAAGTTCTTCTATCTTGAGCCCCGATCAGATTAGGGTTTAGGTGAACTCGTCAAACCCTAGTCTCTATCATATGATGTAATCATTCGATTCGAGTCCAATGTGAAAATCTAAATAGAAACTCTTTCTATTATTTCACTCTGCCATGGCCATGGACTTCTGGACTTGATTCTCATGATTATCATAGGGCTGCTCCTCTACCACCGAGGTAGATAGATTCCATCTTGATGCCATCCAGTTCCTACAATGAACATGTCATAGCCAACATACACCTCAGGGTTCCATATGGCTAGGAGACCGAGTAATGGTGTAGTCAAACTATAACACCCTCAAGGTGAACTGCCGATGTACCTCAGGTCAAAGAACCAGACACACTACTACAGCATCGAGTCAGTCATTGATGAGAAGGTAGACTCCCTAATGACTACTCGAGGTGGTCACGCTCAGTGCCCTCGTTCTCTAACGAGTACCTGTACTCTCGCTCCAGTGTCTCCACACCGTAGACTCAAGACTCATCTACTAAAAAGAAGCAATTGTATACCAACCTTTTGGATCAATCACCATCCTCGTGATGATCCTATGGTCGGGAGCAATTTATGAGTTAACAATGATTATTCATGTCTTAAATTTTCAACTCTTGAAAATATGAATTATCATTACCATTAACTCAAAGGATGTATCACAGACACTAAATACACATATGTGATAGAAAATAACCCATTTATTGCTTTTAGTCAAAATTACAATTTTGCTCCTAGAAGTGTATTACAAGTGTCAGCCAATTCTGGCTTCTAGGGCACATATATCTAACAAGAACAATCAACCCCGGGAAGGGCCTGCACATCTACAATGGTGGAAGACCTCAAACTTAATCTTTTCTTAGGGAGAATTGATTCAGGTCTCATTAAACTAGACTTGGCTTAGTCATAATAATTATGACTAACCTAGTGGCATGGGTTAGCTCGGATTATTGACCACCTCAGATCAGAACTGTGTCAATAAATATGGCCAGGTAAGTGAGATCGGTGGAAGGAATATGTCATTAACTCATACAAGAATGCATTCAGGTCAAGTAGCTTTCAATTAAAAACCAGTCGGTCGTATGTGCCAAACTTACCTTAGACACCAAATTATTGAGCCAGAACCAATTGGGTTAGCCTATAATCCAGACTCTAACCTCTGAGCCTAATTAGGTCTTGCTTGATCGTGACTCGATCTTGACCCAGACTTAATCCTATTAGGCTGGTCAATTTAAGCATTGTTGATCCCATCTAACCAACTCTTGATTCGGTTTGATCAACCGCTTAGACCTAATTGAGCTACCCAAGCCCGAACCCAGTATTATGAATATGTCTTAGATCTAAAATTCTCAATTTTAGATCTAATTGATATTTCATAATCTTAATTCTTAATTAAGTAGGGTTCATAAACAAAATATGCATAATAAATCCTAGGGTTTCAGGATCTAGGATTTTGTAGAAAGTAAGTTTTGGATTTCTGATTAAGGACAAACATGCAGCACCCCTACACATCATAAGAACACCCCATCGAATGGGAAGAGAGGGCCTTTAAACCCTTCTTCGTTCTTATGACCGGACGGCCAAGAGGAACGCCTTAATTAGGAACATGCAATACTACAAAACAGTTTTAGATCTATATCGTATATCTCATATATAAATCAGATCTAATCATGGCATATTTTGCATACATCTCATGTATCGAATCATGCATATTTTTAGATCTAAATTATCTCATAATAATCTAAAAATTTAGATTTAAATTGATCTAATCAAAATAAATTCTAATCTAGGCAATTATGTAGAACTATTCTACAACTAGTCTAGACATGCATCAATCATATCTCATATGATATTCAAATTAAATAATTTTTATTTACTATTTTTTAGATGTTATTATAACCATTATAATATCAAAAAATAGTAAATAAAAGGATCTAAAATATGATTTAATCAGATTAAATCAAAAACATGCAAGACTATTCTATAGAACTATTCTATTCTAGAACTAGTCATGCATATCTTCTAATCTTAGATCCAAATCATTTAATTTTAATTTTTTCTAATTTCAGATCTGATCACATCTCATGTGACATCTGAAATCAATTATTTTTTAATTAAAATAAATTTAAAATCATACCTAAATAATTTTAGAACCATGGCTCTGATACCAGTTGAAGGAAAATCCTGATTTCCCGGTCCAGGTTTGTTCAGATCTGATTAGATCAAGAGATATATTTTAAAATTTTTTCTCTTTGATCTGTATCAGATCTAGAATATTTTAGATTTGACTCTTATTATTTTAATAAATAAAATAAAATAAGGATAAATTAAATCAAACCTGATTTGGGTAATCCAATTATTCGTTGATGATCCTGTATGCAGCGAAAGATTCTGGATCTAGCCACGCAAGTGCCTGGCCTCTACCGGTATCCACTCGAGCTGGATCTAGAGATCCTCTTCTTCTCTATCACACCTCCAAAAATTAGATCTGGATCTGATCTGGAGGATCTTCAAAACTCCTTTTGAAGATCAGCAGTCGTCCTTTGCAGCAGTGCAGCCTTCTTGCTTTTGATCTCCTTTCTTTGATCTGGATCGCACCAACCAAGCTCCAAAACTATTTTGGACATGGAAAGGAGAGGGAGAAGAAGCTTTGGCATGGAGGAGGAGAGGAGAAAAAGCCTTGGGCATGGGGAATTCTGATTCAATCATCTCATGTTAATTTGAGTTGGGCATAGGGTCTTATTTATAGACTGACTATGATCCAACTTCTCTTCTTCCCAACCAATCACAATTCTTTGTAAAATCAGATCTAAATCTGATTGGTGGGAATAGAGTCCCCTAGGATTCCTCCTTAGAGGGTGCCTAAGACCAGTCAAAGTTGGTTCTTAGAAGAACTCTAATTGGAATCCAAAAAGGAGATGGAGTCCTTGTCCAACAAGGACTCCTAGGTGCCTCCAACTTGGGCACACGCCTAGGGTGGCGTGCGCCCTCCTCCTTGCTAGGTTCTGGCAGGGGGACAGGCCCCACCAGCTCTCCAATAGGTGCATGACATGTGGTCAAAAGTCAAAGTGTCAATGGTCAACGTTTGACCAGTCAAAGGTAGACTTTTGACCAAAGTCAAAGAACAAGAAATGGCAAGTGACCAAAAATGGCAGGTAATGTCTTACAAAATAAGACAACCTTTTTTGACTTGGACAACCTCCAGTCAGACCATATGAAGGCCTCTAATTGAGCACAAACTCCTTTGGCTCAGACAGGACAACTTATTTATGATAGCAAAAGAAGAACGTTAGGTTCAATCGAGTGCTAGCATGATTTCCTTGAACCTAATTGAATCTCATTCAGATCAATTGAACTAGATCAGTTCAATTGATGATCACCAAATTCAAACCCTTGTTTGTGTGACCCAGTTAGGTTCAGTTCTATATGGTAATGGGATATGTCATGATCTCTATCATCGACATCATCGAAACTCCTTTCGATGGATCAAAACTCTTCTGATTCGAATAGCTAGAATGATCGATCATCTAAATCATTCTAATTGCTCCCAAAATCCACCAGTGACACCTAGCAGTATATGGTGGCAACCCATCAGAGCTGAATGCGAACCTCTTGGTGCAGCTACCTGTGTGATTAAGTTCTTCTATCTTGAGCCCCGATCAGATTAGGGTTTAGGTGAACTCGTCAAACCCTAGTTTCTATCATATGATGTAATCATTCGATTCGAGTCCGATGTGAAAATCTAAATAGAAACTCTTTCTATTATTTCACTCTGCCATGGCCATGGGCTTCTGGACTTGATTTTCATGATCATCATAGGGCTGCTCCTCTACCACCGAGGTAGATAGATTCCATCTTGATGCCATCCAGTTCCTACAATGAACATGCTATAGCCAACATACACCTCAAGGTTCCATATGGCTAGGAGACCGAGTAATGGTGTAGTCAAACTATAACACCCTCAAGATGAACGTCGATGCACCTCAGGTCAAAGAACCAGACACACTACTGCAGCATCGAGTCAGTCATTGACGAGAAGGTAGACTCCCTAATGACTACTCAAGGTGGTCATGCTCAGTGCCCTCGTTCTCTAACGAGTACCTGTACTCTCGCTCTGGTGTCTCCACACCATAGACTCAAGACTCATCTACTAAAGAGAAGCGATTATACACCAACCTTCCGAATCAATCACCATCCTCGTGATGATCCTATGGTCGGGAGCATTTTATGAGTTAACTATGATTATTCATGTCTTAAATTTTCAACTCTTAAAAATATGAATTATCATTATCATTAACTCAAAGGATGTATCACAGACACTAAATACACATATGTGATAGAAAATAACCCATTTTATTGATATTAGTCAAAATTATAATTTTGCCCCTAGAAGTGTATTACAAGTGTCAGCCAATTCTGGCTTCTAAGGCACATATATCTAACAGAAACACCTCTTGCTGAACCTTTGATGAACTCCTGGAACCAACACCAACAGAATTGGGATGGCGCAACAAGGATAGGAGGCAATAAAGGGTAGGTGGCTAGTATTCTTGGTAGGACTAGGAATTCTTAGGTAGCAAAGATTAAGCCTTCTTCCTTTCTTCTTAAGCAGCTACAAGGGTTTCTCCACCCTAGAGGATGCCAACCAAAGAGGAAGAGAGAGAATATTAAGGAGAAAGTGATTTTTTTATTCCTCTAGTGTGTTACCATATCCTAAATATAATAAGTATTTATATAAGATCAATATGATCCAATCATAAAACTTCTCTAGCCAACTTGATGTGAGATTGACTTAATCCAAACCCATGTACACCCTATTGGGAATAGTATCCCAAAACCAATCATCAGTCTGTTGATGGTTGAGCTATTTCTTATATTTGTATATGAATTATAAATAAATAAATATAATTTTGACATTTTCATCATAAATTATTTGCATCTTCTAATAAACTCCTACATTATGATGAAGTTCCTAGGACTATTTAGAATCGATAAAGGAAGATTTATTGTTTAGTTCTTAAATATATTCATGACCACATAATACGTTGTTACTAAAGATGACAATATTTATAGAGTGTAGGTCTTTGTGTGCCATATAAATTGATTATTCTCTTAACCAAGGAGTATGGAGATACTAGAATGGCATGTAGGTGTGATGTATGGTTACATCTACACTAAATGCGATCAACTCTAAAGCTTTTTACTGTCAAGAATTGCTCTAAAGAGATATGGGTATAAGTGTCCCTCCGACCTGAGATCGCCATGGTGACTTCCAAGCAACTCACTATACTTTGATGCCGGACTATCTAAATTTTTAATTTAGTGATAGAAGATTTCTGAGCATCGTCAAATACTTGAGGAGTTGGTGCATGTATCAAGATGGGATTGACCACTCTGGGTTTTAGGAGTTGTATTTAATTATATTTCAATTTAACAAAGCCTTGGCCAGGGTAGCTCTTGTGAGAAGTCATAAGACTAATTATATTGAGACACAATATGAATAGATTTTTTAGAGTTGGCAATTTAACTCTAAGTCATTCGATACATAGAGATCAAAGGGATGAATTATGCGGTAACCATATTCGAGTAGATTTTGAATGTTGCGATTGCAACTATTCGACCTATTCGGACGTTGGATATCATTACTAGATGGTCACATCAATTAGTATAGAAAGTAGTTCCTATACTACCAACTTGATTTGAACCTACAGGATCATACATATCGGAGGTTTCAACCTAATCTAATTGCTGATGAAGAGTCCTACTGGACTGGGACTTTATGGTCAAGAGTCCCAACTAGATTGGGACTCTGTGATCGAAAGTCTGACTGCATTAGAACTCTAGAGTCCTGCTTATCTGAGACTTTATGATCGAGAGTCCTACTAGTTTGGAACTCTATGATCACAAGTTTCACTTGTTTGGGATACTAGGATTAAGATTCCCATAGGTTTGAAACTCTTCAATCAACAGTTTCATATGGATGGGACTCTATTGCCTAGACACCCACTAAATTTAGACTCTATATTTATGAGAGATTTAATTAGTAATTTAATTACTAATTAACTTAATTTAATTGAATAATAAGTTTTGGATCAAGTCTAATTGAATTGGATTCAGTTGGGTTTCATCCGATTAGGTTATGTGATGACCTAATCACTAAGAAGGTTTGTTTCCTTATTTAATTAAGAATTAGACTTAATTGATTTCTGATTTGATTAAGATTTAATTAAGTTAATTTAAGCCTAAATAAGTTGGATTTAATTTGGTATAATTGGATCTAGCCAAATGGGTTTGAATTGGGTTCAATTGGATAAAGTGCTAGTTTGCTGCCATTTAAATTCAAATAGAATTTTAATTTAAATGAACAATAACCTTATCCTTATCCTCCCAAGCACACTCCACTTTGATTTATGCAAAAAAAATGGGAGTTTGACTAGGGCATGAACACACCCAAAGAGAGAAGTGAGATCCTTCTACATGAGCCCCTTGTGCATGAGAGAGTTTGAAAAATTCTCGAGAAAGGAAAAAAATAGGGAGAGGCGCAGGGTATTCTAGGTGAGTGCTAACCTAGGGTTTCAGCCTAGGGTTCGGAGAGTGATTCTATGAGTTGTGAGTGTCAAAAATTCATAGAATTTCTAGGAGAGCCTCCTCTATCTCTTCCTTACCTCTGCTGGTGTTCTAGGGCATCCAAAAAATCCATGGAGGGAGATCGAACTAGTTTGATCAACATCAGTTGTCGAAGCTTCCGACGTCGAGCTAGCACTCAGGAGGAGACGATCGGGATCAAAGTCTTGTGTGGATGATCCTTAGAGGTCAGATGACATGTGTGGCTATATCATGATGAGAGAACCTCCCCAATGGTGTATTAGTTGCGGCGATCGACTATCCACGCAAGGTATTGTGTTTTGAACACAAATAGTGTAGGATCAGTAAATATGATTTACTGCATGTTGTTTTTGTTTTTAAATTTTTTGATACATCTATGTCATATTACTGTCCTAATTGTAGAGTTTTGTTGTTATGATCAATAGCTTATAAAAATTAATTAGATTAATTTTTGAATTTTGCTACATATTTTTCAAAAAAGTTTCAAAAATAAAGCTAGAAATCCTGCAATATTTCTTTCA
The DNA here is from genome assembly GCA_006176705.1 of Cocos nucifera. Lineage (NCBI taxonomy): Eukaryota > Viridiplantae > Streptophyta > Magnoliopsida > Arecales > Arecaceae > Cocos > Cocos nucifera. Next base: position 53,001 of record QRFJ01001616.1, read on the forward strand.
ATGGTATCAGAGCACTAAATAGTTTAATGTGATGTATATGCTTTTCAAATATAAAAAGTAGCTTATTTGATATGTTCTATATTCGAGTAGCTTAGTAATCGAGTTTGAATGAGCCACCAAGCTATCCGATCATAAGAGATAAGCATGGTTTAAAGGCCATCTCTTCTCATTTGATGGGGATCTCTTATGGCGGTAGGGGTGCCACCATGAACTCATTCATAAAGATAAATGGCAAAAAAAAATTTAAAATTATTTCAATCTATATTTTATCATGAATGTATTATATTAGATCTAAATTTAAATTCATGATTTTATTTTATGTATTATACATAAACCTACAACTAGTAGCTGTTTATGAAATGAGCCAACCCATTTTTTTGAAATGAGTCGACTCATTTAGTAGACAATACTAGATTATAAAAATCTTTCAAAATTTAAAAAATAGTTTTTGAAATGTCAAACCCCAACCTATCAATCCAAAACCTAATTAAAAATTAAGGGTTATAAATTAGGATCTAGAATTATAAATTAAAGATCCTAAGTCATAAGCATAAAATTTGGATTATTGAATTAGATGAATTAGGTCTATTAATTAGGTTAGACCTAAGGTTAATAAACCTAAGGTTAGATTAAAGAATGAACTTAATTAGAGTAATTGATCAAATCTAATTAATTATTGATTTAGATTAGGTCAAGAACTCTTTAGACTTAATTACAAAAGTTGTAGTTGGTCAAGTTCATGTCTTCTATAAAAATCAAATAGACTTAATTCATGGCTCCACAGTCGTACCCAAAATTACTAGACTGATCAAATTGAAACTAATGAATTAGTTGATATCTAAGGTAAATTTGGTAGTCTAGACCGGTGGTTTTTAATTGGAAGCTACTCGCATTGATTTGATCTTTGATAAGTTAATGGCATACAAGTAATGGTATCTTAGATAGCCCTCGAAGCCTTGGCCTTGTAGAGGTTCGCCACCTCCGAGTGGGCATACAAGTAATGCCATAACTACAAACAACAAAATGTAACAACTCTAAAGTACATTGACACTCTACCAAGACTCAGAAGAGATTGGTTACCTCGAGGAAGGACGCGAAAGATTCTTTGAATCATTCCTTGTCATCCTTTTGGATCATTTTCTTTGTAATATGGGGAAGGACGCTCCCATCTATCAAAGTATGGATGACTTCTTAGTCATCCAAGGAATCCTACTCATGGCTGGAGCTATCACCATCAGACCTTCCGACATTTCTCTTGACTTTCCTAGCAATGACCTTCTTTCTTTTCTCAATTGCTCTCCCCTGCTTCGGGAGCACGAGGGTGTCGGCCTCACCGAGCAAGGTCGGGCTCGGCATGGCCGTGGTGGTTTTTGGAGCAGCCATGGTTTGGGTTGGCGTGGTCGAGCTTATTTCCCCAACCTTGGCTCTTTTCGATGGCTCTTCTCCATGACCACCCTTCCTTTTAAGGATCCTAACCCCTTAAATTAGGCTATTCTGCTCTTCTAGAGTCATTTCTATAATGTTAAAAATTAAGGTCAGAAGAGAACACAAGGTGATGTCATTGAGATATGAAAATCTACTTGCCAGATTAAGGAGACTAAGTTCAAAGTTAAACAAGATCTGATCATTCAGCAAACTGGATATAAGGGGAGCTCGGTAGTCTCTGAGCTTATTAGCCGAGTCTTGATCCTCTCTTTCTAGCCCAGGGGCTCGATGGACCGAATCTTTCAAATTCTCTTGGGAGGGCAATCCTAGTTCTAGGAGGAGGCATGAGACGAAGAAGAATCTCTCCTTCTAATTATGAATTGAGGTGGGGGCACCCTTAAGCAACCATTTTTTATCGAATTATGGAGATATGTACCACTAGTCATTAGCAGTGGGGTGGCATTTAAAAGTGAAATAATTTCAAAATAAAGAAATCATAGGTTGGACCTCAGTCATGATGCACAGAGATAGAAATCCTATGATGAACCTAAATGAGTTCGGCACCATGGAGACGAAAGAGATGTTCAAGAACCTAAAGAGGGCGATAACAAAAGATGGAATCGAAAGTTGGAGTCTAGCATGGAAAGCCTAGGTGTACAAGCAAAAACAATCAAAGGGAGGAGAGCAAGCTCAGCTGCTTGGCTTAGGAAGTTCTAGTTCGTACTCCGAGGGTATCCCATATTGAATTCTTATCAAAAAAAGATCCTCGAGATGAAGTAAACAAGGAATGGTGCCAGGGACAAAGGGGGGACGAGGTCCTTCTACGAGATCGATAGATTTCTTAAGACCTAAGTCCATAAGTCTAAGCAGGCCAGGCTCCCAGAACTAGTCGATCAGGACCCCGCAGAAGACATACAGGTCAAACTAAAACTTAAAAAAAGACTTCAAAAATCAAAAAAATAAGGGACAAAGCCTCTCAGAAAAATTGAAGGATTAGAGATTGAAAAGCATCAAAATAACCAGGAGGAAGTTTGGGCACTAACCTAGAATGGTTTGAGATGGCAAGAAGGCAACCGACAGGATGCGAAATGAATGGAAAGCATTTATGACCAAAGAAAATTGCAGAAGGAGTCGAAGCTATCGAATGGGAAGAAGGCGGAGACTAGGAAGATGAAGAAAACTCAAGAATAGAATAAGATGCTGGAGGGGAGGAAAGGATTTAAATACCTGAGGGAGGCTCGAGGTAGTTATGATTATAGGTTCTCCCTACCTGATCTCCATCGGATGCATGTCCCACTTATCGTGGTGGAACCGGATGGTTGGCAAGGCCTTAATGACATCATACCTCGAGCACCTCTTTGATGGAAATTTTAAAATTCTATCTTTTCAAGTCATCTCGTATTAAAGAAGCATCGGCACCAACGCAGATAATGCCAAAATTCTCCACCTTACGGAAGCAAGAAGATGGAAAAAAACTTCGGCACTCGCATTTGTACTCTCTTCTTTCAAACTTCAAACTTGGGAGTGGGAGGATTGTGTTGGTGATAAATTCACTCTTGCTAAAGTTTAATAAGATGCCCAACCTCAGGGTGATCCCATCTGACGGTGGTGGCCATGATCGAACTTCAACTAGTATGAATTCTAGCTCCCATTCACTCTGGGATGGCCGACCTCCAACCCATGCATGTCAGATTATCTTCTCTACTTTTATTATTAGATCTTTCAGATAACTGCAGAACCTGAAGGGCATCTCGGACCTCATCCGGATGAACTTGAATAGTGAAGACAGTCACCTAAGCAGTTAGCCAAGTATTTGGCTAAGTATTTGATCCCTGTGTAGTCCAGCCTAGCTGACCTCGAAGCTGGCCGTACTCCTTTTCAACCAAATCTCCATCGAGCTGAATCTCACTACTACAGTTGGGTCTGACATCAGTAGTCCTGGACCAACAAACCTTCTCCTCAGATGAATTTCTATACTTAGTTGTAAGTGGCAAATCATGGCATTCCTACACCAAAAATCTTGGGTGTGCAAGCCAGAGTAAATCTAAACTTCAACCCTACAGAACCTAGGCACAGTCCTGAATCGGTGAATCCACCATCCTTTCAACCCTCCACCCGTAATAATTATCCACTCACAGACAATCTTGAAGATAGCTGAACTTCAAAGGAGCAGTTAACACTCACCAGAGCATTCTGAGCGTGTCCACCTATCCTGCCTATCAGCCAACCTCTGATTGCTATTGATCCAAATGAGCTCCCTTTGGCCACCAAACAGACTTCTTCCAATCACCGAGCGAAATTCTTTCAGTCAAACTTCTTTCAATCAAAACCTCCTTTTGGTGGCTGAGCCAACTACCTTACATTCTGAGCAACGATTAATAAGATTTAGACAACAAAAGGACGTCGTCTACACAAGTTCAGCTCCCAACCTAGCGAATGCCCGCCAACTTGCGGATAACCTCAGAAATGGTCAAACCTCTCCAAAAATGCTGAGATGCAAAGCTCTAAATAGTTTGCTCACAAGCGCAATAGTCCTGACCGAACCATGGCTATTAATCTCCAATGGACTGGCAAGTCATGATAATAAACACCACTCTTTGTAATAAACTACACGGGGCCCCAAACGGCACACTAACAGGCAGTTATGGCTGTCATCATTAATTTGTTATGAGCTCTGTCTATATAAGAGATCTTTCAAATATATTTTCTCTCTAAGCTTTCATTTTCTGCTTGACACTCTATTCATTTTCTCTTGAGCACTCCATTCTTATTGGTCGAAGGACTAACTTGAGCATCAGAGGATGCTACCGAAGCCACCCACCTCCGATCTGGACTTCTTCTGATAGGTCCCGTCGGTGGCCTTGTCTCTTCCCACTCTAGCAACTCTAGCATCGACATAATTTTCTACAGCAATAGTACCGAATGGCTAGGTAACCGAGTGTTAATGCAGTTAAACTGTAGCAATCCTACTATGAATAGCCAAGGCACCGTAGGTTAAAGAACTATCTACTCAACTACAATATCAAGTAAGTCACTAACGAATGGAAAGTCATCTAAGTGACTTCTCATGTTGGTCATGCTCAGTACCCTTGATCTCTACTTGAGACTCATCTATCCATGAAAAAAAAAGATTCATGTATCGATCTATTTGGATCAGTCACCGTCCCTATGATGTTCCATCGATCGGAGCATTTAAGAATTGACCCAAATGATGTGTATCTTAAATTCTTAACTCTTGAGAATATGTATCATTGTCAAGTCAACTCCTCGGATGATTCATAGACATAATTTAAATACACATAACATGAAAAAAAATTAATTCAAAATTTTATTAATTTTAAATTTTTAAATATAAATTTTTTGCCCCTAGAATGTGTACATATGTTAGCCAATCTGGCTTTTAGGATATACATCTAACAAACTCCCATTTGATCTAAAGCCAATTGGCCATAAACCTAAGCTCCATTTTCTCGAGGTGAGCTTCAGTCTCCTATTGGCTCAACAACTTGGTCAGTAGGTCAACCATATTATTTGTAGAGTCGACTCTCTATACCTTAATGAACTTCTTCTCAAGGCATTCCCAAATGAAGTGGAATTGTCACTCGATGTCCTTGGACTTCTAGTATGACCTTGGTTCCTTAGTGAGCGCTATGGCACCATTGTTGTCGTAGAAGAGTGGAACAGTATTTGATAGCATTACACCCAGCTCTGTAATAAAATTCTTGAACCAGAATCCTTTCTTAGCAACTTCTGACATGATGATGTACTCTACCTCTATGGTGAAATCTATAATGATTGGTTACTTAAAACTTTTTCAGCTAACAGCACCACCATTACACGGGAGTACAAAACTAGATGTAGATTTTCTATCATTAATGTCAGAATAAAGTCTAAATCTATGTATCCCTATACCCACAAGTCTTCTCCTTCAAAAACTAAAAAGAGATCTTTAGTCCTTTTCAAGTACTTAAAGATATTCTTTACAACAATCCAATGCTCTTCACTTGAATTTGACTGATATCTGCTTGTGACATTTACAACAAGAGCTATATTAAGTCGAGTACATAGCATAGCATATATGAGGCTCCCTATAACAAAAACATAAGATATCTTGCTCATACAATGTATCTTCTTAGGTGTAGTATGGCACATCTTTTTGGAGAGGTGAAGTCCATGCTTGAAGGGTAACAGATCTTCTTTCACCAGTCTGTTAATTCTTTCTTCTCTAATATGACCTAGCCTAAGGTGCCATATGTATTTTAAGTTAATCTCATCTCTGGATCTCTTCGATCCAATAGCACTCACTATTTGCTTGAATAGGTTAACTAATTCATGTGCATCGACATATAAATGATAGAGACTATTAATTAAGTAATGACATCTAACCATTTTATTTCTAAAATAAATGGTACAATGGTCTTTATTGAAATTAATTTCATAGTCATCCTATGCTAAGCATAAAATAGAAATCAAATTTTTGCTAGCAGCAGGTACATAATAATAGTCTCAAAATTCTAGATAAAAATCAAATGGTAATTGAGGAGCATAGGTCCTTATGGTCACAGCAGCAACTTTTGCTCCATTGCCTACTCATAGGATCATCTTGTTAGATATGAGTGCCCGAGAAGCCAGAATTGGCTGACACTTGTAATACACTTCTAAGGGCAAAATTATAATTTTGACTATAAATAATAAAATGGATTATTTTCTATCACATATATATATTTAGTGTCTGTGATACATCCCTTGAGTTAATGGTAATGATATTTCTTATTTTCAAGAGTTAAAAATTTAAGACAAGAATTTTCATTATTAACTCATAAAATGCTCCTGACTGTAGGATCATCATGAGGATGATGATTGATCCGGAAGGTTAGTGTACAATCGCTTCTTCATAGTAGATAAGTCTTGAGTCTACAGTGTAGAGACACTGGAGCGAGAGTATAGGTACTCATTAGAGAACGAGGGCACCGAGTGTGACTACCTTAAGTAGTCATAAGAAAGTCTATCTTCTCGTCGATGACTGACTCGAAGCTGTAGTGGTATGTCTGATTCTTTGACCTGAGGTGTATCAGCAATTCACCTTGAGGGTGTTATAGTTTGACTACACCATGACTCAATCTCCTAGCCATTGAATCTGAGGTGTATGTTGCTATAGCATGTTATTGTAGAATTGGATTGCACCAAGATGGAATCCATCTACCTCGGTAGATGAGGAGCAGCCCATGATATCATGAGAATCAAGTCCATAAGCCCTGGCCATGGCAGAGTGAACTAATAGAAAGGTTCTATTAAGATTTTACATCGAACTTGAATCAATAATTAATCAATATGATAGATAGGTTTGTGTTATCCTATCCAATTATCGGAGCTCAAAATAGAGAACTTAATCAACAAGTAGACTCCCGAGAGGTTCATTTCAATTTGATAGATTCCTCTATATTTACGGTCGATCACTGATAAATATTGGACATTAGAATGATTTGATGATTGATATTTCGTTGTGAATCAGAAGTTTTGATCCACGAAAAGTTTTGATGATTGATGATGGGATCATGATTATCCCATTATCATACAGAACTGAACTAACTGGTCACAAATAAGGATTTGATTTGATATCATCAATTGGACTAATCAGTTCAATTGATTTGAATTAGATTCAATTAGGTTTAAGAAAAGCTAGCCACGATTGAGCCTAACATTCTCCTTTTCATCATTAAAAATTCTCACTGAGTCAAATATATTGTGCTACTCGTACCTTTACCTTATCTAAGAGCATTTCCAGGTCAGAAAAGGATTCTTTTAATTTATGAGATAAATTTGAGCAATACCTACATTTTATCACCTGCTATTCTTGTCTTTGATTTGGTCAAATGTTGACCTTTGACCTTGGACATCTGCCCATGTGTCATGCACCTAGAGAGACTTTTTGACCAAGTCACCTACCATTTGATGCAGATGGGGTGCACGCCATCTGGCATGTGCCTATGTGGATAAACATGGTCCATACGATGACTCAGGTGCTTCTTGGATTCAAACTAGGTACCTTACCTATGACTTTGACCAGTCTTAGGCACCTCTAAGGATGAATCTATGGGGCTATCACTGATTGGATACGGTGGTGTCATCCCATCAATCAAATTTAATCTACATGCATGAAGCATGTGATTGGCTGGATGATGCAGTACTGAATGATGCATAGCTCTATAACAAACCTACTGCATCAACTTTTATGGCTCCTCTTAGCCATGCCTAGCTACTCTCTCCTCTCATGCTCTTCTATCATCTCTCCTTTCATGTCCAGAAGTTGTGCTTCGGTTTGGTGCGATCCAGCAAAAGGCTGACAAGAAAAGAAGAAGGCGCACTGCTACAGAGACGACTCTGATCTTCAAGAAAGTTTTGAATCCTCAAATTAGATCAGATCTAATTTTAAAAAACATTAGAGAGAAGACTCCAGATCACAAGTGGATACGGTAGATGCCAGATGTGCATGGCTAAATCAACTCAGTATCAGCAGGTCATCAATGGATATCGCAATACCCTATCAAATAAAATAAATTAATTAATTTAATTTATTTTTTTTATTATTAATCATACAAATAGATCTAGAAAATGTTAACTAATTTGGATCTAGAAAAATTTTTGAATTCTTCTTGATCCATTAGTGAACGAATATCAAAAATCAAAAATTTTCCTTCCTGATATCAAGCTAGTTCATTAAATTTATTTAGATCAAATTTAATCTATAATTAGTATTTTAGATATCACATTAGATATATTAGATTAAATCAAAAAATAAAATTAAAATTAATTAATCTAGATCAAATAGTTGATACAACTAACTAGGAAAAAATTTTCTATGTTAGTCTGTTAATCAAAATTATTTCTATTAAATATAATGTTAATTTATTTATTACTTTTTTACTTATAAATATGATCATCAATCTAAAAAAAACAATAAATTAAATTTAATTATTAGCTAGATATATGTTGCATGTTTAGAAGTTGTCGATAGTCCTAAAAGGGTCTAGATTAAATTATTGATTACTTCATTTACTTTTTTTTAGTGTTATGGCATGATTAAATCTAAAACATGCATAATGATTATACACAACATTTTATTAATCAATTTTTTATATGAGATATAGTGTAGTCTAATTATTTTGTAGATTAGTTGTATTTCTGATTAGGCGTGCTCCTTGCGTCCGTCATAATAAGTTGGATTTAACAGACCTCTCCTACATTCGAGTGGAGTGTTCTCGATGTGTAGGGGTGCTGTGCATTGTCCTATCAAATGAAAAAACTTCTCTACAAATCCTAATCTTAAATCAAGATCTTATATATTTTATTTATGACCCAACTTTATTAGAATTAGATTATGAATATATGGTATAACTTCAAGAATTTTAGATCTAAAATATGTTCATAAATTAGGGTTCGACTTAACAGTCAATTAGTTAGCAGTTGATCAAACCAAATCAAGATTGGTTGATGGCATGCAATATGTTAATTGATAGCTATAGATTAGTTGGTCAAGTCACGTCCGTGAAAATCGATCACGCTAGACCTATTAGGCCAGTTGGATGGCAATCCGATTGATTCTAGCCACAATTTGGTGTCTAAGTAGTTGGTAGATACGACCGACGATTTTAATTGGGACATTACTCGATACGTTTATGAGTTTAAAATCATATACTTCATCCGATTCACTTACTTCCATGTTTGATAGTTCTATCTGGTGGTCATAATTGAGCTAACCATCCACTAGTAGTCATAATGTATGATAGGTTAAGTCTGTTTTAATGAGATTAAATCAAATCTTTCTAAGAAAGATTAGTCTAAGTCTTCCACATTAAGATTACAGAGCTTTTGGGTTATTTGTCTTGACTCGTGCGCTCATGATCTGGAAGATCAATATTCTATTTGGTATTGGATGCTATGGCTACGAGGTGATTGGTCAATATTTTGATCTGAGAGACTCAATGAGGAACCCATCTAGCATATGGTGGGTCTGAATAATAGGTGGATCATATTTGACACATGAGATACATAATTAGAGATAAGTTTATGAATCATGATTAGGATCATGAACAGAGTGTTCCTCACTGCTAACCATCACAATAACTATTAGGTGAGGTATAATCATTCGCGGACGCACCCCAATATCAATATCATTTTTTTTCTCTCACAGATAGGAGTGTAGGATCAAAAAAAAAATGAAAATAATTAGTTAAAAATAAGAATCTTAATAAATTTTACTTTATTAATATCAACGTAGAAATTTGATCTCTACTAAATGAAATCCTTACATCTCATAGAATGATCGAACTAAATTCAAGGATTAGCTCTAGAACTTTAAAACATTTTGGATTTTGAAATTAACTCATGTAACTGGAATCAATCCTCTCATCTTACAAGCTCAGTCCAGTACCACTGAGCAGGCGCTGCTGGAAATTCGGACAAACGATAAATAAGGCCAGATACTACATGTGGGCTCGATGGTCTGATGACTTTAATGCCAACATGAAAAATACTCAGAACTGCTCATGGCGCAAATATGGCTCACTTATAGATATGTTTTAGAACAAGAGTCATGTATGCCAAGTTATCAAGTCATAAGACGACTTTCAACACTAAATGCAGATGCAATTCATCGCAAGATCATTGTACTAATGATGATAGGATGGAAAAGGGAAGAAGATCTTGACCATAATTGGATATATATAAGCTGCGCTGTTTGCGGCTAAAGATAGAACCTTCAGAAATCCAGAAGGATACATCAGAGGTAGTGGCGATTATGAATAATCGAATTACCCATATCAAGATAAAACTAATTTAAATTTAATTTAATTTAATTTTTTATTTATTAGATCATAAAAGTAGATCTGAAAAATGTCAGATCTAATTTGGATGTAAGAAAAATTTTTTTGAAATATACTTTTTGATCCAATCAGATTTGAACGAATCTAACCCAAAAAATCAGGATTTTTCCTTCACATCTCTCCTAGCCTCAACCTTCTAAATTTTTTAAGATCCTACATTGAAGTGCACAAATATACACTAGAACCAAAGTCTATTACCTAATTAGTAGTATAAGAAACCATAAGGTTGGTCTCCATCACGAGCAGATCCGACATACATTCTAAAGATGTAGCTCTTGAACTTTTCAAGGTCCCTATATTCATTTCCTAGTCCATTACATAACCTAACCTTTCAGAACTCAAAATACTTTTCAAGTCCCTTGGCCAATTCTTAAATTGGAACCTAATAATTGGTTATACTCAAAGGGCTAGATGGTTTTAGGCAGACAAAATCCTACAGAGAGAAGAAGTTTCTAATTAGACTTTTGTAATTGATTTTAATTTATTTTAGGATTTTATTTTAAAAACAAACTACCTTCCACTATTTCTACAAATTTCTACACTCCTTGGATAAGGAATCGAGAATCCCTTCATGAGTTAGGGTTCCTAATAGGTATTGTGGTCCCACCAATTGGTATGCTACCTCACCTGATAGTTATTAGCAAATATGTCAACTAATAAGTGGACAACTCTTATCCAATGCTTCTCAAGCAAATTGCAGTAGACCTAGGTCTAGGTTCTGAAACCTCACTTAATAGTTATTGGTCTCATTTTCTAGTTAAGTCAGACCCCCCATTGAGCACAAGTGAAGCCGTCATTAGGATCCTCACCTGACAGTGATTGGGCCCAACTCCATCTCCATCCTGCAGCATCTCATGCCAATAGGGTGGTTGTTTCTTTTCTGATGCAATTGAATCATTGTGTCTAGCAGAGAACAGTCAACATTGAAAAGGGCAAGGCACTCTACAATGGTGGAAGACCCTTCGACTTAATATTAATGAGAAGGTTTCTAAATTTAGGTCTTTTCTAAATTAAGTCAATACAATCTCATGTTTGACTGACCAGTTTAGGTTAGTATTGTCTCATGTCTGACTAATCTAGTTGGCATGGATGAACACGAATGACTAAGCAATCTTATTCAAGACTTAATCGACCAACTTAACCAGGTAAGTAAGATTATGGGAGGGTTGCAGATGCTTTCCTTAGACACCATTTGTATCTAGCTAGATAAGCATGATCCCAATTAAAAAGTATGATCGAGACTTGTCTTAGATACCAATTGGTTAATTAGAATTGAATAGATCACCCTAGCAACTCAGCTCGAACCACTGAGAAAAATTAAGACTCGAGTTAATCAATTCATATTAAATGTGAATCGATGTGATCAACTATAACTAAACTTGACTTTGAGCCCCTTTGACCTCATCCTAACCAACCATTGATTATGTTTGATCAACTACTCAAAATCAACAAAGGGTTCTAACCTAATCTAATCAATAACCCTAATTATAATTCAATCACTAGACCTAATTTGTTGCACCCATACCCAAACCCTTAAGATTAAGATCTTAAATTCTTAATTTTAAATTTTAATCTTAATTTAGATTTTCAATTTTAGATATTTAATTCATAATTTTAGATCTTTAAATTAAGTGCATTATGAGCATGAGGTAGTTTAGATGTCAAAACTATTTTCAAATCTAAACATTTAATCATATACCACATACATAAGCAACACCTGATTATCTAATAATCAATAATCTAATTTTATGTGTGATTAAATCCTTTTATGTATAAGATGACTTTAATTTTGATTAGGGGTTTAATCTAGTCTCATCCTAGGACGACCATATAGTATAACATCAGTTATGCTAGGGCAATCTTTTGTCAGGATGATTCTAGATTAACTCTAAACATTATGATATACATGATAGATCTAATCTACAGCCATTAATTAAAATATCTAACATAAAATGATTTAATCATGATCATAGATTTGATATCTCATGCATTTCAGATTTAAAGATTTACATCTCATGCAACATATATCTAACTATGATCATCATATGTCATGCATCAGATGTATTTCAAAAAAAAGTCAGATTATGCATATATTAATCTCATGTAGGATATAAAATTTAGATCTAAAAATTCTGATTAACATGTTATTAAATAACGTTCAACAACCATTCTAGGATAACCTTTTCAATATCCCACCATTATGTCAGGACAACCTTATATCAGAATGCATTGAACATTAATCAGAATTTTTTAGATCTATATATTTCATACATCTCACGTATAACAAGGATCTATACATCTCATATCTTTAAACTAGATCTAATCTAATTTCTAAATATGATTTTTAGATCTAAATAACATGCATGTGAAATTAAAAATTTGTGGCTCTTATACCACTTGAAGGATGTCTAATATTCGAGATATGCATGTAGTGATTTTCAACTACAGCAAAAGCTTAAAGGATGGAGATTTAAATTTTTTTTTAAATCAACTAACATGTATGATGTAGATATAATCTACATACCACAGGATCGATCATATGCTGAAATTAAGATGCTAAAAATTAAAAATAAATTTAGAGGTTAAAAATATACCTTTGCATGGGTAGCTGAACATCGTAATTTGATGATCGTGGTAATCCGATGAGGTTCCTACAAAGCCACATACGCATCTAGCATCTACTCAGGCTCGGATTAGGATGCTTTCTCTATCTTGAATCCACCTACTACTAGATGGATTTGCAAACTCTTGGATCAGCCTTAGATCTAATCTCCAACAAGATTTCGATCAATGCTTGATTGTAGTCTTCTTTTTTCTTTGTATAGATCGGATGGAACTCAACACCTTAAGGCCACCAGAGGGACGCCCAATTTTTGGGCGTCAAATAGAGAGGAGAGGGAGAGGGAGCATGGAGATAGGGTGAGAATATAAATTCTAAATTTGTTATCTTTAGATCCTAGGAGAAGAGCCTCATAAATAGAGTTCTTCATCTTAGAGCCCAATTTAGATTCCAATTGGGTTAATAGATAAGTCTTTGTCATATAATGACAATGCCTTATTAGCTGATTTTCTTTCCAAGAAAAACAAGCCCAAAAGGAATTAGAATTATGCTAATAAGAATTTATCATTAAAAAAAGCAATAAACTTTCAAAAGATGGTCCCAGAAGTAGAATCCCCTCAAGAAAAATGTGATTCTCTTAGGACAATGAGAGGGATTGTTAGATATATGTGCCCTAGAAGCCAGAATTGGCTGACACTTGTAATACACTTCTAGGGGCAAAATTATAATTTTGACTATAATCAATAAAATGGGTTATTTTCTATCACATATGTGTATTTAGTGTCTGTGATACATCCTTTGAGTTAATGGTAATGATAATTCATATTTTCAAGAGTTGAAAATTTAAGACATGAATAATCATTATTAACTCATAAAATTGCTCCCGACCATAGGATCATCACGAGGATGGTGATTGATCCGGAAGGTTGGTGTACAATCGCTTCTCTTTAGTAGATGAGTCTTGAGTCTACGGTGTGGAGACACCGGAGCGAGAGTACAGGTACTCGTTAGAGAACGAGGGCACTGAGCGTGACCACCTCGAGTAGTCATTAGGGAGTCTACCTTCTCGTCAATGACTGACTCGATGCTGCAGTAGTGTGTCTGGTTCTTTGACCTGAGATGCATCGGCAGTTCACCTTGAGGGTGTTATAGTTTGACTACACCATTACTCGGTCTCCTAGCCATATGGAACCCTGAGGTGTATGTTGGCTATAGCATGTTCATTGTAGGAACTGGATTGCATCAAGATGGAATCTATCTACCTCGGTGGTAGAGGAGCAGCCCTATGATGATCATGAGAATCAAGTCCAGAAATCCATGGCCATGGTAGAGTGAAATAATAGAAAGAGTTTCTATTTAGATTTTCACATTGGACTCGAATCGAATGATTACATCATATGACAGAGACTAGGGTTTGACGAGTTCACCTTAACCCTAATCTGATCGGGGCTCAAGATAGAAGAACTGAATCACACAGGTAGCTGCACCAAGAGGTTCGCATTCAGCTCTGATGGGTTGCCACCATATACTGCTAGGTGTCACTGGTGGATTTTGGGAGCAATTAGAATGATTTAGATGATCGATCATTCTAGCTGTTCGAATCAGAAGAGTTCTGATCCATCGAAAGGAGTTTCGATGATGTCGATGATAGAGATCATGACATATCCCATTACCATACAGAACTGAACCTAACTGGGTCACACAAACAAGGGTTTGAATCTGGTGATCATCAATTGAACTGATCTAGTTCAATTGATCTGAATGAGATTCAATTAGGTTCAAGGAAATCGTGCTAGCACTCGATTGAACCTAACGTTCTTCTTTGCTATCATAAATAAGTTGTCCTGTCTGAGCCAAAGGAGTTTGTGCTCAATCAGAGGCCTTCATATGGTCTGACTGGAGGTTGTCCAAGTCAGAAAAGGTTGTCTTATTTTGTAAGACATTACCTGCCATTTTTGGTCACCTGCCATTTCTTGTTCTTTGACTTTGGTCAAAAGTCTACCTTTGACTGGTCAAACGTTGACCATTGACACTTTGACTTTTGACCACATGTCATGCACCTATTGGAGAGCTGGTGGGGGCCTGTCCCCCTGCCAGAACCTGGCAAGGAGAAGGGCGCACGCCACCCTAGGCGTGTGCCCAAGTTGGAGGCGCCTAGGAGTCCTTGTTGGACAAGGACTCCATCTCCCTTTTTGGATTCCAATTAGAGTTCTTCTAAGAACCAACTTTGACTGGTCTTAGGCACCCTCTAAGGAGGAATCCAGGGGACTCTATTCCCACCAATCAGATTTAGATCTGATTTCACAAAGGGTTGTGATTGGTTGGGAAGAAGAGGAGTTGGATCACAGCTTAGTCTATAAATAAGACCCTGCGCCCAACTCAGATTGAATGAATAATTGAGAATCCCACGCCCCAAGGCTGCCTCTCCCCTCCTTCTCCATGCCATAAGTCTCTTCTCCCCTTGCTCTCCACGTCCAAAAGGAGTTTTGGACCTTGGTTGGTGCGATTCAGATCAAAGAAAGGCGATCAAAAGCAAGAAGGCTGCGCTGCTGCAAAAGGACGACTGCTGATCTTCAAAAGAGTTTTGAAGATCCTCCAGATCAGATCCAGATCTGAATTTTTGGAGGTGTGATAGAGAAGAAGAGGATCTCCAGATCCAACCCGAGTGGATACCGGTAGAGGCCAGGCGCTTGCGTGGCTAAGATCCAGAACCTTCCGCTGCAAACAGGATCATCAACAGGGTAATAGGATTACCCAAATCAGGTAAATTAAATTTGATTTAATTTATCTTTTTTATTTTATTTATTAAAATAATAAGAATCAGATCTGAAAATATATCAAGATCTGATTGAGATCAAGAGAAAAATTTTTGAAATATATCTCTTGATCTGATCAGATCTGAACGAACCTGGACCGGGAAAATCAGGATTTCCCTTCAACTGGTATCAGAGCCATGGTTCTAAAATTATTTAGATCTGATTTTAAATTTATTTTAATTAAAAAATAATTGATTTCAGATGTCACATGAGATGTGATCAGATCTGAAATCAGAAAAAATTAAAATTAAATGATTTGGATCTAAGATTAGAAGATATGCATGACTAGTTCTAGAATAGAATAGTTCTATAGAATAGTTTTGCATGTTTTTGATTTAATCTGATTAAATCATATTTTAGATCTTTTATTTACTATTTTTTGATATTATAAGTGTTATAATAACATCTAAAAAATAGCAAATAAAAATTATTTAATTTTAAATATCATATGAGATATGATTGATGCATGTCTAGACTAGTTGTAGAATAGTTCTACATAATTGTCTAGATTAGAATTTATTTTGATTAGATCAATTTAAATCTAATTTTTTAGATTATTATGAGATAATTTAGATCTGAAAACATGCATGATTTGATACATGAGATGTATGCAAAATATGCCATGATTAGATCTAATTTGTATATGAGATATATGATATAGATCTGATAAACTGTTTTGTAGTATTGAATGTTCCTGATTAAGGCGTTCCTCTTGGCCGTCCGGTCATAAGAACGAAGAAGGGTTTAAAGGCCCTCTCTTCCCATTCGATGGGGTGTTCTTATGATGTGTAGGGGTGCTGCGTGTTCGTCCTTAATCAGAAACCCAAAACTTACTTTCTGCAAAACCCTAGATCCTGAAACCCTAGGATTTATTGTGCATATTTTGTTTATGAACCCTACTTAATTAAGAATTAAGTTTATGGAATATTAATTAGGTCTAAAATTGAGAATTTCAGATCTAAGACATATTCATAATACTGGGTTCGGGCTTGGGTAGCTCAATTAGGTCTAAGCGGTTGATCAAACCGAATCAAGAGTTGGTTAGATGGGATCAACAATGCTTAAATTGACCAGCCTAATAGGATTAAGTCTGGGTCAAGATCGAGTCACGATCAAGCAAGACCTAATTAGGCTCAGAGGTTAGAGTCTGGATTGTAGGCTAACCCAATTGGTTCTGACTCAACAATTTGGTGTCTAAGGTAAGTTTGGCACAGACGACCGACTGGTTTTTAATTGGAAGCTACTCGACCTGAATGCGTTCTTGTACGAGTTAATGGCATATTCCTTCCACCGGTCTCACTTACCTGGCCATATCTGTTGACACAGTTCTGATCTGAGGTGGTCAATAATCCGAGCTAACCCATGCCACTAGGTTAGTCATAATTGTTATGACTAAGCCAAGTCTAGTTTAATGAGACCTGAATCAATTCTCCCTAAGAAAAGATTAAGTCTGAGGTCTTCCACCATTGTAGATGTGCGGGCCCTTCCCGGGGTTGATTGTTCTCGGCTGGATACAGTGGCTCAGTTGCACCGGGAAGATGCAACCATGTCTATTAGGCATTGGATGCTATGGGCTGGAGGATGAGTTGGGCTCAATATTTCGGATACGGTGAGAGACTCAATTAGGAACCCAGTCTATGCAAATGGTGGGTCTGACTTAACTAAGGAGTGGATCAATATTTCCGGATACGGTGAGATTCATGAATTAGAGACCAAGTTTGGGTGCACCATGATTAGAGAATCATTGAACAAGAGTTGTTCACTCATTGGCTAACCCATCACCAATAACTGTTAGGTGAGGTGATGAGTCAGTTGGTGAGACCGCACCACCCACTAGAAATCATTAATCGTGGAGATTTTCGCATCTCTACAGAGGGAGTGTAGGGATCCGAGAAAATAGTGGGAGCTAATTTGTTTAAAAATAAAATCCCTAAATAAATTGGTCAAGTCAAAATTACAGTATCTAACTAGAATCTTTGACTCTCTACAGGAAAAATGTCTGCGTCCAACCCATTGGCACGTATCCTGGACACACATAGACTGACTGGACCCAATTATAAAGATTGGCTCAGGAACTACAAAATTGTTTTGGGTTCGAGAAGTTAACCCATGTTTTGGACCAGGACCCTCCCACCTTACCAGCCCGTCCATCTGAACAGAGAGCGTCTCTGGAAAAATGGATTGACGAAGATAATAAGGCCAGATATTACATGTTGGGCTCGATGTCTGATGAGCTCCAGCGCCAACATGAAGATATCGGGACTGCTCGCCAAATGTTGGCTCACCTGCAGGAGATGTTTGGTGAACAGAGTCGCGCAGCCAAATATCAAGTCACGAAAATGACTTTTTAAGGCTAAGATGCGTGATGGGCAGTCAGTCCAAGATCACTGTCTGACAATGATCAAGGACATGGAAGAGCTTGAGAAGCTCGGTGTGAAGTTAGGACTTGGACCTGCAGAATGATATTATTCTGCAATCCTTGACTGATGCATATGGGCAATTCATCATGAATTACCACATGCATAAACTTCAAAATTCCTTGGCCGAGTTAATGAATATGCTGGTTACCGCTGAGCTTTCTATGAAAGGTTCTAAAGGCTCAGTTCTTGCTATGGAACGGACTTCTTCCAAAAGAAAGTCTTATGGAAAGAAAAAGAAGTCTGTGAAAAAGCAAAAGGTGGAAGGATCAAAGAAGAAGAAGGCAGAACCGAAGAAAAAGGCCGATGGCAAAGGAAAGTGTTTCCATTGCAACAGCGACGGCCATTGGAAGCGGAACTGCCCTACTTACCTGGCCACCCTGAAGAACAAGAAGGAAGGTCCTTCTGGAGGTATGCTCGTTATTGAGTCTAACCTTACGGTTTCTTCTGCATCCAGTTGGGTGCTTGACTCTGGTTCTAGTGCTCATCTGTGCACTTCTATGCAGGGTCTTGAGGATAGCAGGAGGCTGAGGGATGGAGACATGATCCTACGCATCGGTAATGGAGCAAGAGTTGCTGCAGTAGCCGTGGGAACATACCCTCTTCGATTACCATCTGGTTTAGACTTAGTTTTAAAAGACTGTTATTATGTGCCTGCAGCTAGCAGGAATTTGATTTCTGTTTCATGCTTAGCACAAGAAGGTTATGTGATCACCTTCTTTAAGGACCATTGTAACATTCTTTATGAAAGAAATAAAATTGCAAATGGTTTCCTTATTAATGGTCTTTATCAGCTACATATTGATGTACCTGTTCTAACTATCGAGCAAAACGTGAATGCCAAACGACCTAGGGATAGTCCAAACGACAGATATCTATGGCACCTGAGATTAGGTCATATAGCAGAAGATAGGATCAACAAATTGGAGAAAAATGGGCTATTGAGTCCATTGACTTCCGAGTCATATCCAACTTGTGAATCTTGTCTTCAAGGCAAAATGACTAAACTCCCTTTTGTTGGACATGGGGAGAGGGCCACAGATCTCCTTGCCCTAGTACATACTGATGTGTGCGGCCCATTTGATGTGCCGGCTAGAGGCAATTTTGTCTACTTCATTACCTTTACCGATGATCTATCTAGGTATGGGTATGTGTATCTTATGAGACACAAGTCTGAAGCTTTTGAAAAGTTCAAAGAATTCAGACATGAAGTAGAAAAACAAACTGGAAAAACCCATTAAGGTTCTTCGATCAGATCGAGGAGGTGAATACCTTAGCCGGGAATTCCTAGACTATCTCAAGGAAAATGGCATAGTCTCTCAATGGACTCCACCAGGAACACCTCAACTCAACGGGGTTTCAGAATGGAGAAATCGGACTCTATTGGATATGGTTCGATCCATGATGAGCTTCACAGACCTCCCTGATTTTCTTTGGGGACACTCATTGTTAACTTCAATCTATCTACTGAATAGGGTTCCCTCTAAAACCGTTCCTACCACACCGTATGAGATATGGCACGGTAAGAAACCAAGTCTGAGTCATCTCAGAATTTGGGGTTGTCCGGCTCATGTCAAAAGACAACAAGCGGACAAGTTAGAGTTTAGGTCCTTTAGAGCTCGATTCATAGGATATCCTAAAGAGTCATTAGGATACTATTTCTACATTCCAGAAGACCACAATGTGATTGTGAGTCGACATGCCATCTTTCTTGAAAAATAGTTTATTCAAGATAGCGGCATTGGAAAGCAGATCAAGCTTGATGAGAAAGTCTCACAAGCAGAACGAGCTAAGGACCAAGTTGGAACCAAATCAGGTTGAGCCAATAAGAACACTACCTCCTCCACCTCGTAGATCGGAAAGAGTTTCCCGTCCCCCTGAAAGATACTTAGGTATTATTTCAGAGGATGTAGAGAAATGTTCCTCGTAGGTAATGGTGCTCATGGTGATGATCCCAAAACCTACAACGAGG
>QRFJ01001616.1:74072-121572 GCA_006176705.1 Cocos nucifera
TTCTGACTCAACAATTTGGTGTCTAAGGTAAGTTTGGCATAGACGACCGACTGGTTTTTAATTGGAAGCTACTCGATCTGAATGCGTTCTTATGCGAGTTAACGGCATATTCCTTCCACCGGTCTCACTTACCTGGCCATATCTGTTGACACAGTTCTGATCTGAGGTGGTCAATAATCCGAGCTGACCCATGCCACTAGGTTAGTCATAATTGTTATGACTAAGCCAAGTCTAGTTTAATGAGACCTGAATCAATTCTCCCTAAGAAAAGATTAAGTCCGAGGTCTTCCACCATTGTAGACGTGCGGGCCCTTCCCGGGGTTGATTGTTCTCGGCTGGATACAGTGGCTCAGTTGCACCGAGAAGACGCAACCATGTCTATTAGGCATTGGATGCTATGGGCTGGAGGATGAGTTGGGCTCAATATTCCGGATACGGTGAGAGACCCAATTAGGAACCCAGTCTATGCAAATGGTGGGTCTGACTTAACTAAGGAGTGGATCAATATTTCGGATACGGTGAGATTCATGAATTAGAGACCAAGTTTGGGTGCACCATGATTAGAGAATCATTGAACAAGAGTTGTTCACTCATTGGCTAACCCATCACCAATAACTGTTAGGTGAGGTGATGAGTCAGTTGGTGAGACCGCACCACCCACTAGAAATCATTAATCGCGGAGATTTTCGCATCTCTACAGAGGGAGTGTAGGGATTCGAGAAAATAGTGGGAGCTAATTTGTTTAAAAATAAAATCCCTAAATAAATTGGTCAAGTCAAAATTACAGTATCTAACTAGAATCTTTGACTCTCTACAGGAAAAATGTCTGCGTCCAACCCACTGGCACGTATCCTAGACACACATAGACTGACTGGACCCAATTATAAAGATTGGCTCAGGAACTACAAAATTGTTTTGGGTTCAGAGAAGTTAACACATGTTTTGGACCAGGACCCTCCCACCTTACCAGCTCGTCCATCCACTGAACAGAGAGCGTCTCTGGAAAAATGGATTGACGAAGACAATAAGGCCAGATACTACATGTTGGGCTCGATGTCTGATGAGCTCCAGCGCCAACATGAAGATATCGGGACTGCTCGCCAAATGTTGGCTCACCTGCAGGAGATGTTTGGTGAACAGAGTCGCGCAGCCAAATATCAAGTCACGAAATGACTTTTTAAGGCTAAGATGCGTGATGGGCAGTCAGTCCAAGATCACTGTCTGACAATGATCAAGGACATGGAAGAGCTTGAGAAGCTCGGTGTGAAGTTAGACTTGGACTTGCAGAATGATATTATTCTGCAATCCTTGACTGATGCATATGGGCAATTCATCATGAATTACCACATGCATAAACTTCAAAATTCCTTGGCCGAGTTAATGAATATGCTGGTTACCGCTGAGCTTTCTATGAAAGGTTCTAAAGGCTCAGTTCTTGCTATGGAACGGACTTCTTCCAAAAGAAAGTCTTATGGAAAGAAAAAGAAGTCTGTGAAAAAGCAAAAGGTGGAAGGATCAAAGAAGAAGAAGGCAGAACCGAAGAAAAAGGTCGATGGCAAAGGAAAGTGTTTCCATTGCAACAGCGACGGCCATTGGAAGCGGAACTGCCCTACTTACCTGGCCACCCTGAAGAACAAGAAGGAAGGTCCTTCTGGAGGTATGCTCGTTATTGAGTCTAACCTTACGGTTTCTTCTGCATCCAGTTGGGTGCTTGACTCTGGTTCTAGTGCTCATCTGTGCACTTCTATGCAGGGTCTTGAGGATAGCAGGAGGCTGAGGGATGGAGACATGATCCTACGCATCGGTAATGGAGCAAGAGTTGCTGCAGTAGCCGTGGGAACATACCCTCTTGCGATTACCATCTGGTTTAGACTTAGTTTTAAAAGACTGTTATTATGTGCCTGCAGCTAGCAGGAATTTGATTTCTGTTTCATGCTTAGCACAAGAAGGCTATGTGATTCACCTTCTTTAAGGACCATTGTAACATTCTTTATGAAAGAAATAAAATTGCAAATGGTTTCCTTATTAATGGTCTTTATCAGTTACATATTGATGTACCTGTTTCTAACTATCGAGCAAAACGTGAATGCCAAACGACCTAGGGATAGTCCAAACGATAGATATCTATGGCACCTGAGATTAGGTCATATAGCAGAAGATAGGATTAACAAATTGGAGAAAAATGGGCTATTGAGTCCATTGACTTTTGAGTCATATCCAACTTGTGAATCTTGTCTTCAAGGCAAAATGACTAAACTCCCTTTTGTTGGACATGGGGAAGAGGGCCACAGATCTCCTTGCCCTAGTACATACTGATGTGTGCGGCCCATTTGATGTGCCGGCTAGAGGCAATTTTGTCTACTTCATTACCTTTACCGATGATCTGTCTAGGTATGGGTATGTGTATCTTATGAGACACAAGTCTGAAGCTTTTGAAAAGTTCAAAGAATTCAGACATGAAGTAGAAAAACAAACTGGAAAACCCATTAAGGTTCTTCGATCAGATCGAGGAGGTGAATACCTTAGCTAAAATTCCTAGACTATCTCAAGGAAAATGGCATAGTCTCTCAATGGACTCCACCAGGAACACCTCAACTCAACGGGGTTTCAGAATGGAGAAATCGGACTCTATTGGATATGGTTCGATCCATGATGAGCTTCACAGACCTCCCTGATTTTCTTTGGGGACACTCATTGTTAACTTCAATTTATCTACTGAATAGGGTTCCCTCTAAAACCGTTCCTACCACACCGTATGAGATATGGCACGGTAAGAAACCAAGTCTGAGTCATCTCAGAATTTGGGGTTGTCCGGCTCATGTCAAAAGACAACAAGCGGACAAGTTAGAGTTTAGGTCCTTTAGAGCTCGATTCATAGGATATCCTAAAGAGTCATTAGGATACTATTTCTACATTCCAGAAGACCACAATGTGATTGTGAGTCGACATGCCATCTTTCTTGAAAAATAGTTTATTCAAGATAGCGGCATTGGAAAGCAGATTAAGCTTGATGAGAAAGTCTCACAAGCAGCAACGAGCTAAGGACCAATTGGAACCAAATCAGGTTGAGCCAATAAGAACACTACCTCCTCCACCTCGTAGATCGGAAAGAGTTTTCCCGTCCCCCTGAAAGATACTTAGGTATTATTTCAGAGAAAGTAGAGAAAATGTTCCTCATAGGTAATGGTGCTCATGGTGATGATCCCAAAACCTACAACGAGGCGATATCAGATATCGACTCCGAGAAATGGCTTAGAGGCAATGAAGTCAGAAATTGACTCGATGCACTCAAACCAAGTCTGGACCTTGGTAGATCCACCAGAAGGTATAGTACCTATTGGGTGTAAATGGATCTTCAAGAGAAAGATTGGTGCAGATGGGAATGTGGAGACATTCAAGGCTAGACTGGTGGCAAAAGGTTATAGTCAACGCGAAGGCATTGACTATCAGGATACCTTTTCCCCGGTAGCTATGCTAAAATCCATCCGCACATTGCTTGCCGTTGCAGCCTATTTCGATTATGAAATATGGCAAATGGACGTGAAAACGGCATTCCTAAATGGATATCTTGAGGAAGATATCTATATGGAACAGCCGCTAGGTTTCACATCCAGTGATACTGATCACAAGGTTTGCAAGCTGCAAAGGTCCATATATGGACTTAAGCAAGCATCTCGGAGCTGGAACACTCATTTCAATGATGTGATCAAAAAGTTTGGTTTCATCAAAAATGAAGAGGAACCATGTGTTTTCAAAAAGGTCAGTGGGAGCGCTGTTGTCTTCCTCGTATTGTACGTGGATGACATCCTCCTTATTGGGAATGATATTCCCATGTTGACATCAGTCAAGATGTGGTTGTCCTAAGGAATTCTCCATGAAAGACCTAGGTGAAGCATCCTTTATTCTAGGAATTAAGGTCTATAGGGATAGACCGAATAGGATGCTAGGACTTTCACAGAAGATGTACATAGAGGAAGTACTAAAGAGGTTTAGTATGGAAAACTCTAAGAGGGGATTAATACCCTTCAGACATGGTATTCATCTTTCCAAGAAGATGTGCCCCAGCACACCTGAGGAAATAGAACGCATGAGCAAGATCCCTTATGCTTCTGCAATAGGGAGCCTCATGTATGCCATGCTATGTACACGACCTGATATAGCCCATGCTGTGAGTGTCACAAGCAGATATCAGTCAAATCCAGGTGAAGAACACTGGACTTCTGTGAAATGTATCCTTAAGTACTTGAGAAGAACTAAGGATATGATGTTGGTCTTTGGTAATGGAGAACTCCAAGTTCAGGGATACACAGACTCGGACTTCATGTCCGATATAGATGATCGAAAGTCGACATCTGGCAGACTGTTTGTGCTGGAAGAGTTCCTAGCAAATGGTGATATCATCTCATCCGCGATTACCTTGAGAAAGGTTACGTTGAGGTCAAGAGAGTCAACTCCACAGATAATGTGGCAGACCCACTTACAAAGCCGTTGGGCCAGCAGAAGATCGAAGCCCACCTTGAGAAGATGGGACTTAGACTTGTAGCCAATTGGCTTTAGGACAAGTGGGAGATTGTTAGATATATGTGCCCTAGAAGCCAGAATTGGCTGACACTTGTAATACACTTCTAGGGGCAAAATTATAATTTTGACTATAATTAATAAAATGGGTTATTTTCTATCACACCTATGTGTATTTAGTGTCTGTGATACATCCTTTGAGTTAATGGTAATGATAATTCATATTTTCAAGAGTTGAAAATTTAAGACATGAATAATCATTATTAACTCATAAACAGCTCCCGACCATAGGATCATCACGAGGATGGTGATTGATCCGGAAGGTTGGTGTACGATCGCTTCTCTTTAGTAGATGAGTCTTGAGTCTACGGTGTGGAGACACCGGAGCGAGAGTACAGGTACTCGTTAGAGAACGAGGGCACTGAGCGTGACCACCTCGAGTAGTCATTAGGGAGTCTACCTTCTCGTCAATGACTGACTCGATGCTGCAGTAGTGTGTCTGGTTCTTTGACCTGAGATGCATCGGCAGTTCACCTTGAGGGTGTTATAGTTTGACTACACCATTACTCGGTCTCCTAGCCATATGGAACCCTGAGGTGTATGTTGGCTATAGCATGTTCATTGTAGGAACTGGATTGCATCAAGATGGAATCTATCTACCTCGGTGGTAGAGGAGTAGCCCTATGATGATCATGAGAATCAAGTCCAGAAATTCCATGGCCATGGTAGAGTGAAATAATAGAAAGAGTTTCTATTTAGATTTTCACATTGGACTCGAATCGAATGATTACATCATATGACAGAGACTAGGGTTTGACGAGTTCACCTTAACCCTAATCTGATCGGGGCTCAAGATAGAAGAACTTGAATCACACAGGTAGCTGCACCAAGAGGTTCGCATTCAGCTCTGATGGGTTGCCACCATATACTGCTAGGTGTCACTGGTGGATTTTGGGAGCAATTAGAATGATTTAGATGATCGATCATTCTAGCTGTTCGAATCAGAAGAGTTCTGATCCATCGAAAGGAGTTTCGATGATGTCTATGATAGAGATCATGACATATCCCATTACCATACAGAACTGAACCTAACTGGGTCACACAAATAAGGGTTTGAATCTGGTGATCATCAATTGAACTGATCTAGTTCAATTGATCTGAATGAGATTCAATTAGGTTCAAGGAAATCGTGCTAGCACTCGATTGAACCTAACGTTCTTCTTTTACTATCATAAATAAGTTGTCCTGACTGAGCCAAAGGAGTTTGTGCTCAATCAGAGGCCTTCATATGGTCTGACTGGAGGTTGTCCAAGTCAGAATAGGTTGTCTTATTTGTAAGACATTACCTGCCATTTTTGGTCACCTGCCATTTCTTGTTCTTTGACTTTGGTCAAAAGTCTACCTTTGACTGGTCAAACGTTGACCATTCATCCTTTGACTTTTGACCACATGTCATGCACCTATTGGAGAGCTGGTGGGGGCTTGTCCCCCTGCCAGAACCTGGCAAGGAGAAGGGCGCACGCCAAGGGTGGCGTGAGCCCAAGTAGGAGGCGCCTAGGAGTCCTTGTTGGACAAGGACTCCACCTCCCTTTTGGATTCCAATCAGAGTTCTACTAAGAATCCAGTTTGACTGGTCTTAGGCGCCCTCTAAGGAGGAATCCAGGGGTCTCTTTTTCAACCAATCAGATTTAGATCTGATTTCACAAAGGGTTGTGATTGGTTGAGAGGAAGAGGAGTTGGATCACAAGAGGTCTATAAATAAGACCCTGCGCCCAACCCTAATTCCAATGCTATTAGACATGCCCCAAGGCTGCCTCTCCCCTCCTCCTCCATGCCATAGTCTCTTCTCCCCTTGCTCTCCACGTCCAAAAGGTGTTTTGGACTTAGTTTGGTGCGATTCAGATCAAGGAAAGGCGATCAAAAGCAAGAAGGCTGCGCTGCTGCAAAAGGACGACTGCAGATCTTCAAAAGAGTTTTGAAGATCCTCCAGATCAGATCCAGATCTGATTTTTGGAGGTGTGATAGAGAAGAAGAGGTTCTCCAGATCCAACCCGAGTGGATACCGGTAGAGGCCAGGCGCTTGCGTGGCTAAGATCCAGAACCTTCCGCTGCAATCAGGATCATCTACAGGGTAATAGGATTACCCAAATCAGGTAAATTGAATTTGATTTAATTTATCTTTTTTTATTTTATTTATTAAAATAATAAGAATCAGATCTGAAACATATCAAGATCTGATTGAGATCAAGAGAAAATTTTTAAAATATATCTCTTGATCTAATCAGATCTGGACGAACCTGGACCGGAAAATCAGGATTTCCCTTCAGAAGGGAGGAGGTGTGTGCTTCCTCAGAGGTGGCATGTGCTCCTCTTAATCTTAGCAATGAAACTATGTGGGCATCAACATTTGGTACCCCACCAACCTAATCCAATTAGATGGTTAAGGCTAACCTGAGTGCATCAACTCTTGGTACCCAATTAAGCTTGCATCAATTTAGTTGAGCCCTCTCCAATAGGAAACCCAAATCAAGCAGGAGAAAATGGGTTTAACCATGTGCTAGTATGATTTTTTTAAGCCCAAAGCTAGAATGTTAATTAGTCCTAATCCAATCAGACTATACTTAGCTCAATTATGCAATCCTAGACCAAAATCTTTATTTGTGTGATCCCATAGGTCCAATTCTATCTGATAGTGAGAAATATTGTGATCTCCATCATTAATATCATTGAAATCTCTTGCAATGAATTAGAACCTTTTCAACTCAGCCAATTAAGAATTATTGATCGTCAAAATGATTCTTAATTTATCTCACAATCCACCAGTGACACTTAGTAGTATGTGGTGGCAACCTAGTATAACTGAATGATGAATTTCTAGATACAGTTATTGTATAGTTTAGTTCTTCTATCGTGAGTTCCAACAAGATGCAAGTCATGAATAACTCTCATCAAATTCGTTCGTCTGTCAAATATCAGATTCAATCAACTCGAGTCCATGTGAAATCTTATTGAAACTCTTTTCCATCATTCACCTACCATGGTCATAGATTTTAGAACTCAATCTCATAAACTGCATAGGACCTCTCTCTATCTGTCAGGATCGATGGATCCCATCTTGGTGCATTCTCTATTCCTATAATGGACCTACTATAGCCAACATACACCATAAGATATCGAATGATTAGATAACTGAGTGTTGATGCAGTCAAACTACACTAATCCTACTATGACTAGGCGAGGCACCGCAGGTCAAAAAACTATCTACATAACTGCAACATCGAGTAAGTCATTGATAAGTAGATAGCCATCCAAGTGACTTCTCATGCTAATCACGCTCAGTATCCTTGATCTCTATCAAGCACCTACACTCTTGCTCTAATGTTCTATACTATAGACTCGAAATTCATCTACCTACGAAGAAAAGCAATCCGTGCACCGATCTATCTGAATCAGTCATCATTCTCATGATGTTTCATCAATTGAAAGCATTTAGAAATTGACTCCAAATGACACATATCTCAAATTTTCAACTCTTAAAAATATATATCATTGTCAGGTCAACTTCTCGGATGATTCATGGATATAATATAAATACACATAACATGAATAAAAAATAATTCAAAATTTTATTAATTTTAAATTTTGATTATAAAATTTATGCTCTTAGACTATATACATGTGTCAGTCAATCTGCTTATAGGGCATACATCTAACATCTTGGTTCAATGAGTTCCAAGCGTAAGAAAGAGGTGGGAGAGCAGGAGGGGAGGGTGGATAACGTAATGGCTCTAAAAGCTATTGGGAGCTACGTGCCAAATTACTTGAGCACTCTTTAGTAGAGCAAAAATGGCAGCTGAGGATTGGAAGAGTAGAGATGAAGGTAGGAGATGAGGCCTCTAGAGGAGGCAGATATGGTGGCAAGTAGAGGAGAGGTTAGAAAGAGAGGAGAGAGATGTGGGAGGTGAGAGGAGTAGAGGCTAGCGATAAGGCTTCTGGAGGTAGAGACATGGCAGCAGGCAGAGGAGAGCTTAAGAATAGATGAGAGAAATATAGGAGGCGAGGGGAGCAGGGCCCAGTGATGAGGCCTCTAGAGATGGTGGACATGGCAATGGATAGAGAAGAGCTCAAGAAGAGAGGAGAGAGATGTGGGGGGCGAGGGAGCGCCGATCATGGTAGTGGTAGGAGGAGATTTGGGGAAGGATTCATGTTGAAGAAGAAGAGAGAATGATTGTGTACAACGAGGCACATGGATAGCGTGGATGAAGCCTTGCGCATGGATCCTCCTTTTTGATGGATTTTTTTTTTATTTTTTTTAGATCCCACCTTAAATCTGCATACGTGTTGGATAATTAAGTCCAAAAAACTATGTATGCTACTCCAATCAGTCAGCTATTTATCAAAAAGTACTACAATTAGATGGCGAAACGTCTAAAAGGCTTTTCAATAATCCACCTCTCGGCCATTTGATTGACACCCATCAAAAAGTCGATGATGCATTTATATAGTAGGGAGGGAGAATCCACCTCTCAATCGTTTGAATGACATCCATCAAAAAATCGATGATGCATCTATATATATAATAGGGAAGGAGAATCATATATCGATCCACAACCGTATGATAACAATATATGTAAATAGATGGTACTATAAAATATAGTTTTTTTTAATTATTTTGATTATTTTTATAATATATATAATAAATAAAATAAAATAAATAAATAAAATTAAATATTATTTTGGAAAAAATCATATCAGATGCATGGGTTTATAAGCTACTTATTTAATAATATCATGGATACAGTAGCAGTACGTTGAAACCAACTGGCTAAAAGACCAAAGCAACCCTGCTGCCCTTCTCCCTTGTAACTACTTCTATCAGATCCCAGGCCGCTTTTGTGCGCATTGATTTCCGTTAGGAGAGGCCCTGTCAAAATCGATGCCCGGATCCTCTGAAGTGGATAGGTGATGGACATGAAGCGGATCCGCAGGCATCAGTCGTCTGCCGCCAGCCCCTCCGATCCGGAGAGTAATGGGGCTTCTCGGCACGGGGCGGAGAAGAGGCCGGCCGCCGGTTTCCTCAGGCCCGTAATGATCCTGCTTGCCTGCCTGATGCTCCTGTTGGTCGCCTCCGGCGCCTTCCGGAGCTCGTCGCTGGATCGACTTCGCCGAGTCGGTGGAGTTCAAGGAACGGGAGAGTTTGAAGTAATAGCAAGAAAAGGTACTGGGCCCCACTCTTTCTTCTTCTTCTGAAAATTTAGTATGTTTCTTTTGTGAGTTTGAGCAGAATATTTGCTATTTTAATTAGATTAGTTTGCTGGTTATGGATTATCATTTTTTGCGAATGCTGTCGCTTTCATTCTAAGAGTTCTTCTTTTTGTCTCTTCTCTCTAAAATTTGATCTGTTGACAGAGAGAGAGAGGGCATTAGAAAGTTGTGTTGCTTTTGCCCCTTTCTTTTCCAAATTGAAGCTTATAGGTTTATGTACGTTAGATAAAAGTTCAGTTTAAGAATTAGAGATTTGAGAGCTCCTCCAATAGTGAGAATTGCTTCAAGTACTTCGACCTGTATTGCGTCATGAAGTATCTCCAGTTTGAATGCCGTGTTGGTGCGTTACTTTGTGTTCAAATGTGTTTAGGATGATAGTAGTGAAGTGGATTATAGTATAAATCCTGCTTGCTAAAACTAAGAATGTATACCTTAGTTTAAAGATATTGTACTGCATGAGATGTCACTCACTGTCCAATCCAAAAAAAATAGAGGAAAAAAAAAAAAAAGAAGAAGTGGTGATAGAAAATGTTGAATGCTTTTCTCAGGTATGAGAAAATTAAGCACCTACGAATGACAGACATTGATCTGTATTCTGAATGCTAAGTAACATGTTATTATCATTCAACTAAATTATAACTAGATATTGCAGGTTTATGGTCAGACTGGTCCAACTTTTAACTTGTATTTGCTAAGGTGGAACTATTTGTCATATAATGGTTTGCTATATATTTTCATAGGCAAGGGAAGAATTAGCTCTGCAAGTCTGCTCCAAAAGTTAGACCTTGGGTACCGTCTAGACCAAGACAGATTAATTCTCTAATATATTTGTGGTACATGGACATCATCATAATAACCATTGAGCCCTTTTCTAATTGCTTAGGATTGGCTTTCTGGTTCCTAATTCACAATTTGGGTCTATTTCAAAGTTTCTGATATGTTTTTATGACCAACTACCAGCCTGGCATCGGTCCAACACCTTTCTCATTCAGGCTTGGGACTGGTAAGGATGGTGTTCACATGGGCTATGTTAGTTAAACAAGGGAGTGAAGTTCACTTGGAACCAAAAGGTATATACATTTGCACCATGGAGCTACAGGTTTTTCACATTTTCTGCAATTAGATTAACAAAAAAAAAGTTTGAATTCTCATTTTTCCCTTGATTCATGGGAAATAAATCATGCTTCTCATCTAAGAATTTGGTTATCTATATTATTTTAAGTAAAGTTTTAAATCCCAAGAGATTGGGGTGTCCCAGTTTCTCCATGGAACGAGACATCAAATTGGCTTGCCGCATCCTAATGGCAGTTCTAGTCAAATATTGCGGTAGATCCCCCTTCTTCTCTTCCTTCTTCCCTTCTTTCTTCCTTCCTTTCTTTCTTTCTTTTCTTCTTTCTTTCCTTCCTTTCTTTCTTTCTCTTTTGCCTTCTTTTTTTCCTTTTCTTCTTTCTTTTTCTTATTCTATCCTTTCTTTATTTTTTTTCCTTTTTCTTTCTTTCTCTTTCATTCTTCTTTCTTTCCTTCCTTTCCTTTTTTTTTTTTTTTGTCCCTTTCTTTCATTATTTTCCTTTTCTTCTTCCTTTTTTCCTTGTACTTTTTCCTTTTCTTCATATTTCCTTCCTTTCTTTCTTTCCACCTTCTTCTCTTCATGCATTGATGGGTTTCAAAGTCCTAACCCCATCCTGATCCTATTTTCTTATAGGAACGGAACAAAATGGCTGAGATGCCCCCAATCCTGCTAGAACTTAAAACCTTGATTTTAAGAGTCTTTGTTTGATTTCATCCCATTTTCTCTGTGAAATAGCTTAGATTCATGCTTTCAAAATGATCTCTCTTTTCCCAATGAAATAATGCTACCAGTACCATAGAGAAGGTCTTCAATATATGAGGTATCAATAAAAGGATAGAAATATCTAGGATGCATCTCACTGGATATTTTCATATCTAGGGAAAAATGCATGTTTGTTCCTTAGTGAAACAATTAATTAGCTATGGAGAATTGTCTCTATTATATATATTGATATAATTTTTTGTCCAGATGTTGGGTCCTAGAAACTTTTTCAGCTCTTATGTTGAAAATGACTTGGTTCTCAATCAGTAGGACATTAGGAAGTCTTTCATTTCTCCCTTATTGAGATATCTTGGTTCCCAAGCATTTGCAGCATTGGCTCTTCAGATCATTTTTGGAGATACTTTTTACCAACACCCTGACTATCACTGTCATATAACAAATTTTGTTAAGATTAGAACTCAGCCATGCCAAGGCCAGGAAATGCAATAATAGAATTCTATACACAGCACATAGACTTTAACTCGAAATCACTATTGATGTGATAAGCAATCCCTAAAAAGAAATTAAATGGTTGACAACCTACCATTTTTGCCCACATGACCTCATGCAAAATATCCAATAGTTATTTCAAACCCTTATGCTCTTCTGGATTCTTCAAATGCTATGCCACCAGAGAAGGTGATGTTAATATATTTCTTCATCTCCCTACTTCAAAGATGGCTTTACCCAAAATACAACAATGATTATAAGTACCCAGTGTAATCTTTCACCCAAAGTGCATTGGAGGCTTTGTCCTAAAGAAGGGAAAGAGGAAGACAAATTGGTTATGTATGTATTTTTTGCTGATTCATATGAAAATATGGAAATTCAATTTCCTTTTTAATTTACCTGCATGCATTCTTTACAAATCATTTTACTTTGTCTCTTTCTATTGTGAGTCCCATTGTCAGTGATCCCTTGCATGAATGAGTAGTAATGATGGCTTCAGAAGTGCATGATGGTGACTGAGAGATGGACTGATCAAGGCAGGCCACTAGATTTCCCAACTTCTGAATCTTTGGGGTACCAGAAACCACCTTCTTAAGGAATCCCAATGTACTCGAAATCTTCACACTGCCAGATCCCTCACTTCCCTCTCTCTTTCCTCTAACTGCCACCTTTCATTCGATGCTTCAATATCATGCAGTAGGGATTCTGGGCATCCGAAGAAAAACCCCTTGATGACATCACTGATTCATCAATCTAAGCAAAATAGGTAGTTAAACATATAGAACATACATTGTACCTTATCTGCCATTTATTATGTTTTCTTGTTATTTTGGTCGACTCTCAGCTTTGAAACCAGTTTTCACTTCTGATTCTTGCTGACAATACATTTCTGAAACAATATAGGAGGCCAAAATGTTCTTGTATAAGTCTGGGCTGCTTTCAGATGTCAAAATTTCACATTATTGTATAACCTAGTCATACTTCACAATTAGTCAGTTGTTGTCTAATGAGAAGATGATAGATGTTCGCTTTGCTCTGCGCTTTTGTATGCTTCAGTGTGTATCTGGCTTGTGTGCATGTGGAATCTAGTTTTTCACTTCTGATTCTTGCTGACAGTATGTTTCTGAAAGAACATGGAGGATCAATTTTTATTTTCCTTTTCTTTTTTGTTTCTAAAAATAGGCTATGCTGTGTTTATAGATGTATACACATCACTGTTTAACATAGTCAGACTTCATAATGAGCCATTTGTTATCTGATGATTTGTTACTCAATGTGTATCTTTTGTTGTGTTTGTGTGTGTGAGTCAGCTTTTGTTTGATGAGAAGATGATAAATGTTTGCTTGCTCTGTATTTCTGTATGCTTGTCTCTCATATGTTATCCTTTGTTGTGTGTGTGTGTGTGTGTATTTGCTGTCTGAAAAGAAGATGATAGATTTTCACTTTGCTCTGCAGTTCTGTATGCTTGCTGCTCATTGTATATTCTTTGTTGTGTATGTGTATTTTTTGTCTGAGCATTTGCATCTGTATTTATGCGTGATGTCTGATGAGAAGATGATAGATGTTTGGTTTGCTCTGCATTTCTGTGTGCTTGTAACTCGATGTGTATTGTGTGGGAGAGCCATTTGTTGTCTGATGAGAAGTTGACAGATGTTCGCGCTGCTTTGCATTTCTGTAAGCTTGTTACTCGATGTATGTCCTTTATTATGTGTGTGTGTTTGTGGAGAAATGCTAGAGCTTGTTTATAAGTTATATTGCTAGTGGAATTATGAGCCTTTACGCATGCTTGCCATTTATATTTTCTACAATAGATTAAGATATGAACTCATTTAATTTCATAAATCCTGATGCGCTTTGTTTGTAAACACTTTATGCTTTCATAAATCCCAGAAACTCAAAAATATCTATTTTGGCCATATGTTAGCTGGATTCTACTACGTGTCCAAGCTACCAGTGTCAGACACACATTAGCATCCTACCATTACCAATGTTTTTCTAAGAAAAATTGAACATGTAGAATCCTTATTTTTTTGTAAAATGGATTCATAATTTATGAGCAGGATCTCTAAAGAATTAGTATTTTCTTTTACCTTTTAGTAATGCTAACGAGCTAGGTTGTAAAGCAAATTCATGAATTATAAAATATACTTAAGAAATAACGGAGACCTGGTTATGAGTTTTGGTGGCCTTGACTTATAAGTAAAAATGTTTGTTATATGGGTTAAGTAAGACACTTTTTGGCATGAATCTCATGATAATTATATAATTTGTTGTACTTGATTTCATATCTTACCTCGAGTTCTGCTCTTACATATGCATAAGAACAACCAAACCTAATTCTGTGTATGAATGTGAAGTTGCTTCTAAAAGATATGCGTGTAAATGTATCACTAGGAATGCAAATGTAATATAGAGTTAGAAGAATATAAAATCTCAGAATTTAACAACAGTATACTGATATCCAGGAAAAATAGTTTCACAGATACATGTCTCGCACACTGATGACACCATAGCGAAATACATTTAGATATTGTATTTAAAGCCTATGAGATGGTATTCTTTTGGCGGGTTCATGCCCAGCACAATTCAATTTTCACCAGCCATCTCTATTTGTTTTCCTGGAGGTATGATTGTTGTTCTTTCAAATATTAGTCAATATTTTGACCTTGAAGTGCCTTACCTTTCTAGATTCTTATAGCAGTAGTACCTGCCAAGCAAGTAATAACTAATCACTATTTTTGGTAGCCTCTACCAAGTCAAATCCAGTTCTCCTGCATATGTCCTCCCCACAGACTTCTCTCGTTGCTCTTTCACTCCTTTTTATTGCCTTTATTGATATTTATTTCTCCAAATTAAATTTGAATTGTGGAAGTCTTAGATCCTTTTGCTGGGCTGCCATATCTCTTTGTACGCAGATCTGCAACTGTGCACATTCTTACACAAACATGCATATTTGGAGCACATATACTTGATTTTCCTCAAATGTACCTGTGCATATATGTAATTGTAACTACAAATATTAAAGCATATTTTGATAATTACTTCTCGTATTAATTTATAGCTTGTCTAAATTCTTGGTATGCATGCTTTATGCTGTCTTTTCATGACTGTGTGCTCATCCCTCTTATGAGTGGAACTGGCTGAGAAAGCAATGCCATGCCGTGAGGGTGAGCGAGGGGCCGGGGGTGTGGTTCGAGATCCGTAAGTTCCAAGATTTGGGGACATTGGAACCTTTTTTAAGGTTTCCAGTTTCTAGAAGTTCTGGGTATCATGGAACCCAGTGGCCTTTTCCGACTTGTTTTTGTTCCCCCCCAAATCCCTTCCACCCACTTCAGACTGCCTCCTTCCAATATGAATCCTGTCAGATGGATAGGAGGCCAGGCATCCAAATAGTCCCCAAATTTGTTCAAGTTGTTACTTGCTAATCATCTGATAGTCCCATTGTCTTCTTGTTCTTCTATGAATTCTGAATTCTCTTTTAACCACTCAATTGCTGTTACCTACAAGGCCTTACTTTTGGTTTTTGCTAGATCTGTCTAAAAGATGTCTCCATGCTCAATTAGCTTAAATGCCTTTGAATTTGTACAATTATTAGGTTCAGAAAATGGATCCTCTGCATCCTCAAGCATACGAAAGGACAAACTTCTTGGTGGCCTGCTGGCTGCTGGATTTGATGAAGCATCCTGTCTAAGTAGGTATCAGGCTGTACGGTACCGTAAAGAATCACCTCACTTACCTTCTCCATATTTGTTGGAAAGGCTGCGAAAGCATGAAGTTCTCCAAAAAAAGTGTGGCCCTGACACTGAATTGTACAACAAAGCTGTGGAACGGTTGAAATCTGGTCAGGGCATTGAGACTACAGAATGCAATTATGTGGTATGGATATCATATAGCGGGTTAGGAAACAGAATACTAACTCTTGCTTCAGCATTTCTTTATGCTCTCCTTACGAACAGGGTCTTGCTTATTGACAGAGGTGCTGACATGGCTGACCTCTTTTGTGAACCATTTCCTGAAAGCTCCTGGCTTCTACCCTTGGATTTTCCTGTCAGCCAGTTTAACAGCTTTGATATTAAAGCTCCTCAGAGTTATGGAAACATGCTGGAAAAGAAGGTCATCAGTAATAGCGTTGATGGAGCTTCGATGGGATCATTACCTGCTTATGTTTATCTCCACCTTGACCATGATTATGGTGACTTTGATAAGCTTTTCTTCTGTGAAGATGACCAACGAGTCCTTCAAAAGATCCCTTGGCTGGTGTTGAAATCAGATAACTACTTTGTGCCATCCCTCTTTCTGATTCCAACATATGAAGAAGAACTTCATCAGCTCTTCCCTGAGAAAGACACCGTTTTCCATCATTTGGGACGTTATCTTTTCCATCCCACAAACCCTGTATGGGGTTTGATTACCAGGTATCATCAATCTTATTTAGCCAAAGCGGAAGAAAAGGTGGGTATCCAGATCAGAGTCTTCGATACAGGTGCCGGTCCATTTCAGCATGTGTTGGATCAGATTCTCGGATGTTCTCTAAAGGAAAAGCTATTGCCTGATATCAGTGCCGACGAATCTGTATTTTCAACTCCAACTGCAAGATCGAAAGCAGTTCTTATGACTTCTTTGAACTCTGGATACTACGAAAAAATCAGAAACATGTACTGGGAGCACCCGACTGTCACAGGCGAAATTATCAGTGTCTATCAACCAAGCCATGAAGAATACCAGCAGACTGGAAAGCAAATGCACAACATGAAAGCATGGGCGGAGATGTATCTCTTGAGTTTGACTGATGTGTTGGTGACAAGTGCCTGGTCGACATTTGGGTATGTAGCTCAAGGCCTTGGTGGTTTAAAGCCATGGATTATGTTCAAGCCTGAAAACCAGACAGCACCTGACCCTCCCTGCCGCGGAGCCATGTCAATGGAGCCTTGTTTTCATGCCCCTCCCTTTTATGACTGCAAATCTAAGAGAGGTGTTGATACAGGGGCCCTAGTCCCACATGTGAGGCATTGTGAAGACATCAGCTGGGGCCTCAAGCTGGTTGATCGGGATGAATGGTAGCTGTGGCGTATCTAATACTTGCATTCAGGTAGAACAGGTGATCCTTGTACACAAGGGTCGGGCAGGCTATTATTGATCTTGTACTGGGATGTTTCTGGCTCACGTTGGTCTTAGATTAAGGCTATATTTCAAATGGCAAATCTTCGATAATGGTGAGCAATATTTGATTAAAGAAAGAAGCTCGACCATTTTGTTGTACTAGTAATGTTGGGTGATTGTTACATTTGGTGTTAATTCCTGAGAACAATTTATGCACACTTTATAGTCCACCAATTTAGTTTAATGATCCAAGGTCCTTTTTTCTGTTCTAGAAATTTTTAAGTTTCCGGAATTAACATTGTTTGGCATTTGGAGTAATTATACATTACTTACTAGAGGTTTTATTAGTCCTTTATCCACATTCATATCATGCTTTTCCTGATGCTTTGCAAGTAAATTTTGCCCAGAAAGAATAGCAAAATCTCTAGTTTTAGACATATTGAGTCAGGCCCTCTGTTTTTGGTATCCGTGGAGTGGATGTTGGGCCTGTCCGGGGTTCCTCATCCGTTATACTGTTGAGTTGCTTCCCTGAATCTCTTATGGTCGGCGGTACCCAGTTGGTCCTTGTACAAATACTCTACCTATGAAACCACCTTACTTATTACAAAGAGAAAAAAAAAAAAAAAAAAAAGAAAAGAAAAGGAAAAAAGAGAGACATCGAGTGAGGTCGGTGTGCCAATTATGTGTTTTTTGTTAATTGCTGTCTCCAATTCGGAAGGTCGGTAGCCATCCATGTCTCGAAAACCAGGTATGCAGGAACATTACTGCCTCAAGATAGGAAAGAAGATAAAAACTGTTTGTTGCGCAGGTAAAGGACTGAATAATTAAAAAGTTTATCTTTAAAGGGGTACCGATCAATTTTGGACCTGTCTGGGTAGCCTAGCAGTACCACTAAGAAAATAAAGGCTCGTTTATGGAGTTTTCATTCTCTCTCGTCAGGGTTATGCTCGAGTCACGAAAAAAAAGAAAAAAAATCTTGTGACATTTGTACCATATCACCTATTCCATCAGACACATTGCGAGTCCGAAGAAATCCTTGATGAATTTGAGCAAAGAGGGAAGCCATTCTTCAGAAAGAACTAATCATTCTTGACAAGTTTCTCGTACATTCTGCTGCCACCAGTCGTACATCTGGTAATCCCTCAGTTTTATCATCACTAAAGTCTCCATAACCGATTCAAATCGAGACTGCTAACTCCTCTAAACTTTCAGTTGCTAAAGTTGGAATCCCTCTTGATGGGAAGAAACTTTGCTACTAAACCGTCTTTTCATTACTAATTTTTTTTTTAAAAAAAAAGGGCTCTGTCCCTTCCTTGACTAAAGATCTTGTTTCCGGGCACCAACTTGTCGAACAAGATTATATTGTGATATTTTTTCCTTCGATGTGCAGGATCGTGCGGCAGTATAATTCAACACCAAAATCAAAACCCTTCGTTCAGACTTGGGAGGGGGAGTGGAGGATGCATGTCTAATGAATTTCAAAGAATGGTATCATATATCGACATCTTGTCCTGATACTCCCCAATAGCAATGTTGTTGAAACTGCTAGAACTAATCTTACTCTTACAAATGTTCCTAGCATCTTTTGGGCTGAAGCACTGGTTAGCGGTGTCTTACCTCATTTACAGAATGCCCATATCTTCAGCTGAAAATAATCTTCTCCTAAATGAAATTTTGCATGGAACATCACCAGACCTCTCTCTTCTGTGTCATTGCATGTTTCTACCTTGTACTTCTGCCTTGTAGAGATCAAGCCAAGCTTGATTGTAAGTCCAATCATTGTGTCTTCCATGGTTTCCTACCTTTCAAAAGGGCTTTCAGTATTTGGTATATCCTACTTCAAAATGCCTCTTTATATCTTCTGGTTTTACCTTTCTTAAACCATCTCATACTTCTCCAAGAAGCAAGTTCATGAACCTGCTGCTCACTTTAGGCCTGAGAATTTCCCACTAACAAATTCACCAACCTACAAGCCCTCCATTGCAGTCACAACCAATGACCACTTGACACCTACTACCTTCGAAACCTGTTCACCCACGTCTCTTTATCCTTTGCCATCCACAACTTCATAGATGTCAAATTTAAACCGTTCAGCTATTTCTCCACCACATGAATTCGCTTGATCTAAATGAAGGTGAGACTCCCACTTGGCTCGAAGACTACTCATGTTATGCACATTCTTTTCAGCCTTCGTTGCGTAAATCTTCCCTCTTTGTATAATGAGGTCTCGGCTAAAACATTGTTGGCAGCAAGAATGAAGGAAGAAATAGATGCCGTCCATGAAAACCACACGTTACCTAGTTGAATTGGCCTCATGGCAAGCATGTTGTGGTCTGGATCTACACTATTACAACTCATATAGATGGATGTATGGATGGGTATAAGGCTTGATTGGTCGCAAACGGCTCCTCATAGAATCATAGTATTGACCATGAAGAGATTTTGTAGCAATGGCAAACATGACGACTATTAGAACTGTGATAGCCATAGCTGCCCATAAGAAGTGGCCTTTGTTCTTCCAAATAGATGTGAAGATTGGTTGCTTACATGGAAGTCTCCATAGTGTATATGACGGCTCCACCTGATTATCAAATTGCTCCATCAACCACCATATGTCGGCTTCATAAAGCTTTTTGTGTTTGAAGCAAGCTCCATGGGCTTGGTTTGAAGATTTTGAACAATCATTGTTTCTTATAGATATAAGGAAAATAATGCTAGCTCTAAATTCACAGCGGTGTACTGGAAAGTATGGAGAGAGAGAGAAATGGCTGAACCTTTACAAATAAGAATTATACAGTCTACTCGGTCTTATAGAAGATTCTTCAATCTTTCAGGTTGTGGAGAACTTTGGGTTCTCATAAATTTCAAAGCCAACATCAAGACGTGGAACAAACTGAAAGTTTTTGTCAAATTGGAAGTTTTTGTCCCCAGTCAAACTCTGTGTTAACAAACCCTGCTAATTTTTCTGAAAGCTTATGCAGGCTTGCTAGTTTCTTCCTATGTACTTTTGGTGTTCTAAGACTACTTTCTTCATTCCTTTCGGTGTTTTGAAAAGTGGGGCATGAGGAGGGGTTTGTTAAATATTATCTTTTCTGATTGGATGGAGAGTGCAGTTGGACTGTCTGTGTTACTACATTACTCCATAGATCTCTCCTTACCTTTGTAATTTTGTCTGTTTAATAAAATAAGG
Source organism: Cocos nucifera (assembly GCA_006176705.1). Classification (NCBI taxonomy): domain Eukaryota; kingdom Viridiplantae; phylum Streptophyta; class Magnoliopsida; order Arecales; family Arecaceae; genus Cocos; species Cocos nucifera. The sequence continues at coordinate 94,427 of QRFJ01001616.1, forward strand.
GGAAGCACTTCGCTTCCTCCTTTTCCACTCAAAAAATGCTAGCTATAAATTTTCTTTTCATTCATTCTTCTTGTATTGACATTGCTCTTCTTCTATCCTGTGGATGACATTTATCATTTCTAAGATCATATCTGAGCTACCTCCTCACCCAAGCAATGGCTAAAAATACAAATTCAAGATGAAAGTCATGCGATGCCTTCATTATTTCCTTAGCATTGTGGTTCTATTGTTTCCATGAGGTTGGTTGGTCTTGCAATGACTTTGTCTCTCATATTGGACTACAGATATTAAGGTTACAGATACTCCATATTAAGGTTATAGATACTCCTTGTGAACTTAATGTGAAATATCATGCTAAGATGGGAAACAGCATGATGGATCCTAAATAATATCCACAGCTTGTTGGTGCTCTCTCTATCTCATCATCACACATCCAGATATTATCTATGCATGCAGTCAACATTTATAACCAATTCATCAATAGCCCATAGGTTCCTCTTTTGACTATTGTTCATCACATTTTTCACCATCTTCGATGCACCTTTGGTCGATCATTTCTTTTTTATCATCTCGTGGACCTCTTCCAACCACTAGTTATTCTAATTCAGTAGGCAATCTATTACCCAGTATTTTTCTTGGGCATCTCTTATACCATGGAAAATCAAAAAGAAGAGACAGTCTCAAATCTAGTATGGAAGCTTGAGTATCAAGTTATTGTCATCTATCCCAAGCGAAGTTATTTGGTTACATTCTCTACTCCATGATACCAGCATTCACTTATCATCTCCAATTTCCTTGTATTGTGATAATACCAATGCTATTTGAATTTGGACTAAGATTAACAGTGCACCTTTAGTACTCGCCAAATACATGGTGATGATGCCAGCATTGCGCCCCAAATCAATCATCTCCATGGTTCCTATTGAAGGGAAGGTTGGATAGTTTCATGCATGCAATGTTAAAATTTTATAGCGGAATAGGCTAGATTAAACTATTTAATCTAGATTACATGCAAGAGATCACATCTAAACTACCTTGCTTAGGACCTTTAACATGATTTATTATGCATATAGATCTGAAAAAATAAAGTCTTGCATCGATCATATCGATGCACTAGATCAGGTCTAATCGTTGGAACTGATCTAGTTCTAATGAATTCAAAACTCCAAACTCATTATCTTTGCACTGGTTGTTGAACACAGCTATTGATCTCGAAGATCTAAAGCTCTTGAGAGTTGCTCACAGTCACACAGAATGTCCAGCCTCTACGAATCATCCACTCAAAGCTCTAATCTGATCTGCCTTCTCGAGAGTGCTAGCTTACGCGAAAGACTACTTTATGGCTAATTCTTCTTCTTCTTCTTCAGAACCTCTGAACACCTTCAGATCTAAAGAAGAACTTCAAGGAGGATTTGATGGTAGAAGAAGAGGGAGGAGAACTATCTTCTCTCTAAGATTTTTCCTCACAAAAAAATCTAGATCAGATCTAGGTCTTTCTTTCATCTAAAGAGGAACTAATTTCCTTTAGAACTCACACCAAGGGAGAAGACCACCCAAGCCTTACACCCAAAACCCTAGAACCCTTCTTTGGTTGCCTAAAACTCAGAAAAAATCATGTCTCTCAGTCCAAGATGGTTCTTATAAAGAGCAAAGGATAGGGTCAATGAGTCATGGACTGGTTTGAATCAAATTCAAACTATGACTCAACCTTATCACAAGATGAATTCAAATCAGATCTGAATCTTTCTTTAAACCTCATCCAAGGGCTTTTAGAGTAGGTGACAACCAGGATATTGATGTGGGAATTCATCATGCAAAAGTAATTTTGGCATGGAGAAAAGTTGGTGCACAAGACTAGGTAGCGCAGGATGCAGTACAAACTTTTTGGACTCTATGTTTAAGTTATTTGGTTTCAACCAATTTAAACCCAAATAAATAAGAGTGAACTAATCTAATTAGATACCTTATGGCCTCAATTAATTTTTAATTAAATGAGCTAAAGATCTGATCAAATCAGAAAATATACACCCTTGGCGATTAGGTCATCTCATAACATAATTGGATCAAACCAAATTGAATCCAATTCAATTGGATTTGATCGAAATCTTATTGCTCAATCAAATTAAGCTAATCAATAATTTAATTGCCAAATTATTTATTATAACTTTTGCACTAGGTTAATTATCAATCGAATTGATAATTAAATTCTTAAATGATTCTCAATCATTTATCAACCATATAATCAGTCAAAAAAAAATTTTAAGTATGACCCCATAGGTTCGAACCTAAGCCGATTGCACCGAAATAACTTTCTATACTAATCAAAATAATCATCTAGCAATGGTCCCGACGTCCACATAGACCAAATGTATGCTAAGCAACATCCAAGAATCTAAAGATATGGTTAGTGTATAACTCATCCCTTTGACCTTAAGCACTCTGAAAGACTTAGGATCTAGCTGTTAATCCTAAATGAGTTATCCATATTATAAATCAATCTTTTATATCCATCATATGGATTATCCCAGCTAAGGAATTGCTAAATTAAAATACAATGATGTACGATCTTCAATTTTACTTGAAAGGATTAATTTCATCTTGACTTATACACCGACTTAATAAGTATTTGACTGTATCTAGAAATTTTTCATCACTGAATTAAAAATTTAGGTAGTTTGGCACTAAAGTATAGTGACTTGCTTGTAAGTCACTGTGGTGATCTCAAGTCTGAGGGATGCTTATATCCATAGCCCTTGAAAATACTCTTGACAGCATAGTACTCCAGAATGATCATATTCAATATAGATGTACCTCTACATCTCACCTATATGCCATACTAGTGTCTCTACACTCCTTGGTTAAGAGGATAACCAACTCATATGGCACATAATGATCTATACTCAATATAACTATTATCCTTATAATAGTATATCATTTGGTTGTAAATAGATTTAAAAACTAAATGATAAACCCTTCTTTATCGATTTAATATTGTCTTAAGAACTTTATCACATCACAGGAGTTCATTAGAAGATGTATGCTATGTGACGAATCAACTAGAATAACTTTTATTCATTTATAATTCATATACCTTTACAGTGAGTGCAACTGTCTACAATCTAAATGATTGATTTTGGAATATATTTTTCAATAACTCCCACTTGAACTAAAGCCAATCCATACGGTATCATATATCCATCTTTGACTTGTAATCATTGAACTCCTTGACTCCAAAGGCTTTAGTAAATGGGTTGACTAGGTTCTCTTTTTCGTCGATCTTCTAAAGCTTGACATCACCTCAATCCATGATTTTTTGGAGTAGATGGTAGTGGTACAGGATATGTTTGATGCAGTGATGAGACTTTGGTTTCTTTGCTTGAGCTATGGCTCTAGAAAAATTACAATAGAGCAGAACTAGACCATCAATGAAGGGTGCCTCTCTTAGTTCGTCGATGAATTTCTGCAACCAAACAGCTTCCTTCACGGCATCATGATGGAAATTATGTTTCAAAGCCAATCATCAACCTATTGATAGTTGAGCTCTTTTATAAATATGTATGTAAATTAAAAATTAATAAAATATTATTTTTTATTTATTCATCTATGATCAAGAGTCCTACTAGATGGAAACTCTGTAGTCAAGAGTCTCACTGGATAGAAACTCTATGATCAGAAGTCCTACTCAACTGAAACTCTATCTTTAGAGGATTAGTTAGCAATAAAATTACTAATTAGCTCAATTTGATTGAGCAAAGAAGTTTGGATCAAATCTAATTGAATTAGATTCAATTTGGTTTGATCCGATTAGGTTATGAGATGACCTAATTACTAAGAAAGATTAATTTCTGATTTGATCAAAATTTTAATCGATCAAATTTTAATTTAATTAGAATTTAATTAAGTTAATTTAAAAATTATTTTAATTAGATTTAATCTTACTAATTTGGTTCTAATCTGATTGAAATTAAATAAGAAAATCAGAATCCAAACAAGTTGGACTAGTCCATGCACCAACCTTCCTACACGCCACCTACTCTCATGTTTTATAATTCTCATGCAAATAATGATTTGCATGTGATAAGAAGTCCATTGCCTGATGTTTTTCATGTCCACTTATGGATAGAATTTCATTGGTTTCAAATTTTAATTCAAAAGATTTTGAATTGAATGAGAAACAGAGTTCAGCTCTATCCAAATGCTGCCGCCCACTTTATTTAAGCCTCTTTCTCTTTGCATGCTACTTCTAATCCTATTTTTCATGAAAAATATCAGAGAGAAGGGGTGGAAAACCATCAGGGGGCATGAGGTTTTAGGATGGGAAGCCATCTAAGGCATGTGAGAAAGAGAAGAGATCCTTCTTCTCTAAGGGTGTGAGACCTAGACCTAGTTCTAGGATTTTATTTTGAGAGAAAGCTTGTTTCCCTTGTTCTTCTTCCTCTTCCCACATCCTCCATCGACTCATCTTTGATTTTGAAAAGTTTGACAGGTTCAAAGAATAAGAAGAGTTCAGATCAGCCTGTCATACGATCTTCGTGCGATCTAGTAGTCCTAGAAGATCGGATTAGCGCAGGACTTCGAGTGGATGATTCATAGAGGCTGGACATCCTATGCAGCTATAAAAAACCTTTATATCTTCACATCTGAAAGTTACAATAGTGAAGATCAGCAACTTGCACTCAGGTATAAAGTTCTAAACTTTAGTTGTTAGATCTAAAAGTTAGATTTAGGTTTCTACATTAATGTGATCAATGTTGGGATTTTAGTTTTTAAATTTTTTATACATGCTTTTTTTCATTATTATAGATCCTTAGATAGGTGTTTTAAATCTAATCCTAAGTATATAAAATACATTAAAAAATTTAATCTTTTTTTACTTTAAAAATATTTTAAAATTATGCTTAGAATGCCTGTCGATTTTCTAATAGTGGTATCAGAACCGTAGGTTCTTTATAATATGATTTACATGCATGTTTGGATCTGATTTTGATTATTTAGATTAGATCTAAATAAATTCTTAAATAAAAAAATTGAAAATAATAGATCATACATACTAATTTAAAGGTTGTCCTACTATAAGATTTATCTTTTATAGTGTAGAGGTTGTCCTAGTATGTGTCGATCTAAAAATATAAATCATAAATATTATTAGATTAGATCTAAATAATTTATAAATTATTTTTAATATTTATTTTTAAAATTTATTTTTAAAATTTACATGCAAACGGAAATTAGTTGTAAGGTACCAAACCCCAACCTATCAGTCTTGAACTTAATTAAGAATTAAGGCTTATGTTCATCGATCCACATACATCGTGATGCATTAGACCTAAAATATCTGCAGCTCTCTTATCCTTTCCAGTAAAGGATGACTTAGTCATCTTTTCAAGAAGACAAGACTCATAGATCGACAATGATTCACAATCATTAACATTAAGGAATCTTTCTTTAACTAACCTATTTATCCCATTTTTGTTAATATGATCGAGCCTATAATGCCAAAGGTAGGCATCAAAAACATAACCTAGTTTTGAGCATTTGTTTGCAATGTACATTACACTTATAGGTTGTGATAAAATGTATATACCATTTCTTTATTGTCCATGCATTATTATAACATCATTCATAATGATATCACAATAACCACCATTGATTGACAAATGATAACTATCTTTGGCTAAAAAGCCAACAAAGATTACATTCATCATAAACGATGAACTACAGTGATAATCACTCAAAATGAAAAACTTTGCATTAAAAACAAGTTCGATAATTTCTAAAGCTAAGACTAAAAGAGGACTTCCATCCCCAATGTTTAGAAATCTCTCACCATTTTTAAACTTTCTACTTATCTAAAGTCCTTATAATAAATTGCAAATATATATATAGGACTATCGATATCCAATATCCAAGTAGTAGTATCACAAATAGAGAAATTACAAGATATTGTCATATAACATCTTTGGTAAGTAACTCCTTACTCTTTTCTCTTGTTATGCCTATTTGAGTCAAAAGACTTTGCCTTATAATGGTCAGTCTTAGACTCCCTACTCTGATTGGGCTTAGACGCCTCAACATGAAACCTTGCACCTTATTCTTATTTCCTTTCTTAAAGAAATAATTCTTCACTGAGAACTTCAACACTTGAAGTATTTCCTCAGACTGCAAAACCCTCAAATTTACTACTGAATTCATTATTCATAGCTGCCCTCATTATGCATCACACTATGATTCAATCATTGGTCCATTTCTAATAAGTATCTTTGACCTAATCACATGCATTGGGCATGAGTTCTATAGGTGCAGGATCCGTAAGAACATACAAAATCCTTTTGTACTCCAAAATCAATTTCAACTTTCGATACAAGTTATCAAAGTTGGGTTCGATAAATTTATCACTATCCAATAGTGAATGAAGCGATGACCGACTAGACATATCTGAAAATAAAATAACAAACCTATTAGTATAAAAATTATTTAAGCCTAAAGATATAGACTTTAGTCTAAAGGTTCTTCCATTATTTTATACAAATTGCTAGTCTCTATCTCCAATTCGAGAAATTATCTTAATTTCTTAGTAGGTACTAGAATCCACATAGATAGCATATGGGCTTGAGGAAAGCTCTGGCTAACTTATATACATCTTTGGATAGGTTCTTAATTAATTATTTCTTCAAACAACTTCTAGTATTTAATTTTATCCTAGGAGCCTTTTCAATTGGCTATGGCCTTCTCTACAAGGTCTAGTTAGGTCTAACCATTAACATGAACTTACTCAATGGATCTAACTGATGAATGATCAGGCCTGAGGAAAGCTATGGCTAATCCAACCATTCATTAACTAGCCTAATAAAGTCATGATATAATGAATGGCAATTCTAATATCTAGATAAATACCAGGCATAAGGTACCTCCAATGCTTACCCAGATAATTGGATCCATTACCATCTGTCTTAATGGGAGGCTATGAAATTGTTATCTCCATAATAATTTTATTTTAAGGATCTAATAATTTAGAAGATTTAATTAAACATTCAGAGAAATGAAGGAATGATTAATCAATAGTCAACAATCCTCCTACTAACTTCACCAAGTCATAAACAAGATTAATGACCAGCTTAATTCAGAGAGTACCTTAATCAGTCATACTGATCAACCTTAATGGCATGGGTTTGCTTGAATCATTAAGTGATCTAATCAAAATATAGTCCATCACGATGGCTAGATAAGTGAGGTCGATGAGAGGGATATGACATTAACTCATCAGAGACTCTTCAATGTGAGTAGCTCCTAATTAAAAACACTAGTTGACACTACCAAACTTACCTTAAACACCATCCGATTAATTAGTCTCAATTTGATCCAGCTAATAATTCAGGCTTGACCACTGAGCCACAATCAAGATCCATTTTGGTCTAATCAAAGACATAGACTTGACCAACTATAACTATTGTATTGGCTCTAGAGAACTCCTGATTCAATCTAATTCAACTTTTGGTAAAATCTAATCATTTTCTCTAAATGGTTCATTAACTTTTTGATTCTAACCTTAGATCTAACCTAATTAAGAGGACCTAATTTAAGCTATCCCATATACCTATGATTTATGAAAAATATCATTAGATCTTTGATTCTCCAATCTAGATCTCTTAATTCTTAATTAAGTGTATTATTCAATCATGGTTTTGAAATAATTTCAATGTTGTAAAATAATTTTACAAGAATTTTATGCAAAAATTTTCTATTTCAGAACTTGGGGTCGACCCCTCCTTGATAAGAGTTAGCTCCTCATAGTGGGTCAACTTGTGGATCGGCTTCTATGATAAAACAAAAGGCTTAAAATCCTGTCTACAGTAAATGGGTCGACCCCATTTTCCTTAGAGACTGGGGTCGATCCCAATAGAAAAGGGGTCGACCCTTGCAAGCATGCCAACAACTATTGTAGAGTTTCAGCCTTTCTATTGGGGTCGACCCTTGCAAGCGTGCAAGCAATTATTGCAGAGTTTCAGCCTTTCTAATTTTTACAAAAACTAAAATAAAATCAATCATAAATTTTTTTTAGATCTCATCTAAACTTATTTATGATTCTAGATTTTATTTATAATAATTAAAATAATTTTAATCATTAAAATTAGATGATTATTACTTTTCAAATATTTGTAGCTCATACAATAAATCCTAGGATTTCAAAAATCTAGGGTTTTACATAAAAGTAAGTTCTTTCCTTAGCTTTTTTATCTTTATAAGGACAATCACATAGAACCCCTACATGCCATAAGAGAACCCCATTATACAGAAAGAGATGGCCTTTAAACCATGCTTTCTCCTATAACCGAACGTCCTGATGACTACCCCAATCCAATTACTTGCTAATCAAATCATCTAATCTAACAAAATATCTCGGATCAAAATCAGATATATGCATAAATATTATTTAGATCTAATTTAAATAATAAGAAATCATATCTATATAGCATATAAAATCATGTTATGCAATGCTTGCTCTGATACCAATTAAAGGAAAAGTGGAGTAGTTCTATGCATGCAATTTTAAAATTGTGCAATGGAATAGGCTAGATTAAACTTTAATATAGATTACATGTAAGAGATCAAATCTAAACTACCTTATCTAGGACCTTTAACATGATTTATGATGCATATAGATCTAAAAAAATAAAGTCTTGCATCGATCATATCGATGCCCCAAATTAGGTCCAACCATTGAAACTGATTTAGTTCTAATCTAATGAGTTCAAAACTCATTACCTTTACATAGGTTGTTGAACACCACTATTAATCTTGAAGATCTAAAGCTCTTGAGGGTTGCTCATAGCTACACAAAATATTTAACCTCCACGAATCATCCACTTAAAGCTTCGATCTGATTCGCCTTTTCAAGAGTGCTAGCTCGCGCGAAAGGCTGCTTTATGGTTGATTCTTCTTCTTCTTCAGGACTCCTGAACACCTTCAGATCTAAAGAAGAACTTCAAGAAAGATTTGATGGTGGAAGAAGAGGGAGGAGAACTATCTTCTCTCTAAGATTTTCTCTTGCAAGAATACCTAGATCAAATCTAGGTCTTTCTCTCACTCAAAGAGAAACTAGTTTCTTCTAGAACTTACACCAAGGGAGAAGACCACCCAAGCGTCATGCCCAAAACCCTAGAACCCTTCTTTGGTCCCATAAAACTTAGAGAAAATCATGTCTCCCATGTCCAAGATGGCCCTTATAAAGAGAAGAGGATAGGGTCGATGAGCCATGGACTGGTTTGAATCAAATTCAAACTATTAGTCAACCTTATCACAAGATGAATTTAAATTAGATCTAGATCCTTCTTTAAACCTCATCCAAGGGCTCCTAGAGTAGGTGACAACTAGGATATTAGTGTGGAAATTCTTCATGCAAAAATAATTTTGGCATAGAGAAAAGTTGGTGCACAAGACTAGGTGGCACAGGATGCAATCCATACTTTTTGGACTCCATGTTTAAGTTATTTGGTTCCAACTAATTTAGATCCAAATAAATAAGAGTGAACCTAATCTAATTAGTTATTTTATGGCCTAAATTAATTCTCAATTAATTGAGCCAAACATCTGATCAAATAAAAAAATATACATTTTAGACGATTAGATCATCTCATAACCTAATCGGATCAAATCAAATTAAATTCAATTCAATTGAACTTGATTCAAATCTTATTGCTCCATCAAATTGAGCTAATCAGCAATCTAATTGCTAATTAACTCTCTAATTAATTCACTAACTCTTAAAGAATTAATTTATTGCAACTTTTGCATGAAGTTAACTATCGATTGAACTGAAGATTAAACCCTTAAACGATTCTCAATCATTTATCAGTCACATGATCAATCAAAAAATTTTTTTGAGTGTGATCCCATAGGTTCGAACCTAAGCTGGTAGCAAAGAAATAACTTTTTATACTAATCGAAATAACCATCTAGCAATGGTACTCGATATTCGGATAGGCCGAATATATGCTAAGCAACATCTAAGAACCTAAAGACACATATGATTACCATATAATTCATCCCTTTGATCTCAAGTACTCAGGAAGAATTAGGATTTAACTATCAACCCTAAATGAGTCATCCATATTATAAATCAATCTTTCATATTCATCATATGCATTACCTTAGTCTAGGAATTACTAAATTAAAATACAATGATGCACTATCTCTAATTTTACATGGAGGGATCAATTCCATCTTGATTCACGTACCGACTTAATAGGTACTTGACGGTACCTAAAAATTTTTCATTACTGAATTAAAAATTTATATAGTTTGGCATCAAAGTACAATGAGTTGCTTGCAAGTTACTTAGTGATCTCAGATTTGAGAGACACTTATAACCATAACCCTCAAAAACATTCTTGACAATATAGTGCTTTAGAATGATCACATTTCATGTAGATGTATCCCTACATCTTATCTGTATGCCATACTAGTATCTCCACACTCCTTGATTAAGAGGACAATCAATCCATATGGCACACAATGACCTACACTCGATATAACTATCATCCTTGTAGTAGTATATCATTTGATCATGAATAGATTTAAGGACTAAATGATGAATCTTTTTTTATCGATTTAATATAGTCCTAAGAACTTCATCACATCACAAGAGTTCATTAAAAGACGTACACTATATGATGAATCAGCTAGAATAACTTTTATTCATTTATAATTCATATACATTTATGATGAACACAACCATCTACGACCTAGATGATTGGCTTTGGGATACATTTTTTAATACCTATTGATGCCAATATTTGGCCCGATGATAGTCGATCTCATTGAAGATCTAGAGACAAGAGCATTATTTGATCTATGGTGGTGGAAGATGGAATACCAATTTGTCTTAGAGGGTCACAAATCTACTCATAAAAAGAAGAGAAAAGCTCACCATATTGACTTAGGCCAGGCCCTTCAATGCCTAAGTCAGGTCGGACTTTGAAACAATAGCAGTAAAAATAAAATATAATAGAAGGTTAGAGTAGTAAGGGGTATTACTTTATTCTGGTCGACCTGATTTTATGATCAAACATTAAGTGTTACTAAAAGTAATTTTGTTTCTACTCGTACTTGATGTCTATATTTGAGGTCAACAAAGTGAGGGTAAGATGCTTCTAGGAGTAAGCTCTAAGAGGCTCGAAGTATTTATGGTTAACTCAAACCTTTGTCCCCCTTGTTTATCAATCGAATAAGTCCATATTCAATATTTTGCTCAAGTGATTAGGTGTTCCTATCTAAGCTAAACTTTTCACTAAGTCTTCTCATCAATCCTAGGGTTGATATTTCAGAGATCCTAATTAAAGCTAAGGTGTCTCCATGAGATCAGTCAGCTAGCTAGAACCAAAGTGTCTCCAGTTGATTGTTCTCGTCAGTTCGGAGGTCCCAACCTAAAGAGGTTGGATTATAGGAGTGTAGCTCATCGAGTATTCAATTAGGTATGATTTTGGATAGCTATCACATGATCAACCATGCTTTCTCCAGTTCAAGCCTAGCTTTTCCTCCTCTTGGTTGGTGTTGCTTCACCACTTTCAATCTGAGACGTAGCTTGAGCTAGGATTTTTTTGAATGGCCTGAGCTACCTTCGCACTAGATGGATCTTGGTCTTGAGTTTTGAAGAGGCTAGGAGTGATTTGAGGTGCTCACAAATTCACCAATAGTGAGATTGTTATTGAAGATGCTTAGATTTAGTGGACGAAGAAGATGGGATATATTCTCATTTCCCATAGATGGTGCCATTCTGTTGATGCCAAAATCCAGCCCGATGATAGTGGATCTCGTTGATCCATGATGGTGGAAGATGGACCACCGATTTGCCTTAAAGAGATAGATTTGCATACAAAAAGAAGTAAACAGCTCGTTAGATTGGCTCCAACTAGGCCCTCTGATGCCTAAGTTAGGTCAGGCTTTGGAACAATAGCAATATAGAGAAAAAAATGTAATAGATTAGAGTAGTAAGGGATATTATTCTATTTTGGTCAGCCTAGTTTTGATAATCTTTACCCCGGCCTTTTCACGTTAGCCTGGTTAGATCAACCTTTCTCCTCGATTTTTCTAGATCAGCCTTAGGACCTCGGCCTTTAGGAGCTTAGCCTTTAGGAGTTTAATCTTTGAGAGGTTGACCTTGAGTTCCTCATTGAAGGATCAATTATTAGATCGGATCAATCAAAGTAAGATGTAGCAGAATTTTAAACTTTTGACCAACCCGACAATGAATGTATAGATCTAATTAGAGATAAATCAGCATGTAAATAAAACAGTGTGATAACTTTTATCACCTTCCATGAGTAGAAGAACACCATAACTGATTCCATGGATTTGACAAGGTTCATTTGCTATTGAGCCGCGTAAGTACCGGACCTCTATAAGTATCCACTAGGATCAAACTTAGATCATCCTTCTTATGCCTTTCTAGATCTTTGATCAGCATCTGATATTCTTCCTCAAGATCTCAACCCTTGAGATCAAACTTTTCTCTACTTGACACAATAGAGACTTAGCCTAACACCTTAGGCCTATCAAATAATGGCACCCAACAACTTTGGACGTGGGATTGGGAGGAAAGGGAGAGAAGGCATGGAAAGTAGGTAAAGATAAAAAATCTGATTTTTCTTACTTATTCTTGAATCCAAAAGTAGCCCTTTATATAGAGCCCTTTCAGAATCAAATTCAATTATGATTAAAAAGATAATTATTATCTTATAACAACATACCTTTTATTCTGATTTTCTTTTCAAGAAAATCAGCCTAGATTGAAATAAGATCAAATCCAAAAAGAAAAGTAGAGGAGGTGTCAACCTTTGCCATCCCTCATATTTTTTTATGGAAAGGCGTGTGCTCTCTTACACTCTCCATACCATCTCCATATGGTATGCACCTATGGAGTTGCCAAAAAAGGGGGAGGTGTGTGCCTCTTTGGTTCTCATCCAAAGGTGGCATGCACCTTCCTCAATCCTTTCCTTTTAAAATAATGCCAAGTAGGAGATTCAAGGAAGAAAAGATTGAGTTAACTCTTGACTTGATCTAATCCTTTTGGGTGCCTAATTAGATTCCCACTAAATCAAAATAGATTAGTTAAGGATTAAGATAATTGACTTGATCTAATCCTTATCTAATAAAGATTCAAGTTCAAAGAAGAAATTTGGTTTAACCATGTGCTAGCATCGTGCACCTAAACCCAATAGAATTTCACCTAATCCTAATCCAATTGGGACTTCATTATAAGCTTAATTAGTCAATTCAAGATTAAATTCCTTAATATGTGACCCCATAGATTCAATTATGTCGATAGTAAGATATACCATGATCTCCATCATAGTGTCATTAAAACTTCTTTCAATGGATTGGAATAATTCTAACTCATATTTAACAAGAATCATCGATCCAGAAAGATGCTTGTGGGTCCTACAATTCATCAATAACATCTAGCAATATATAGTGGTAATCCCTTAGAACTAAAAAGAACCTCAAGGTGCGGTTATCATATGATTTAGTTTTTCTATCGTGAGTTCCAATAGGATCAAGGTCAAGGTTGACTCATCAAACCTCATGCTTATCATATAATAGAATCAATCAATTTGAGTCCGATGTAAAATTCAATAGAAACTCCTTTCTAATTTTCATGTATTGGGAATTATATCCTAAAGCCAATCATCAGCCTATTGATGGTTGTGCTAGTTTGTACTTATAAATGATTTATTGAATAAAATATTATTTTAATATTTTTAATGATTCATTAAATAAAATATTATTTTGATATTTTTATCATAAAGATTGCATCTTCTAATGAACTCTTTTTATTGTGATGAAGTTTTTAGGAATATCTAACTTCGATAAAGAGAGAATTTTTTTTTATTAGTCCTTAAACTGTTCATGATCAAATAATATGTTGTTAATTAGAATGACAACATTTATCGAGTATAAATCATTATACGCCATATAGGTTGGTTGTCCCCTTAATCAAGGAGTGTGGATAAACTAGTATGGCATACAAGAAAGATGTAAGGATACATCATTACTAAATATGACCAACTTCAGAACATTCCACTATCGAAAATTGCTCTGATGGGATATGGGTATAAGTCTCCCCGAGATCTAAGATTACCACGATGGTTTACAAGCAACTTATAATGCTTTGGTGCTAGACTACCTAAATTTCTAATTTAGTTAAAAAAAAATTTTGGGCACAGTCAAGTACTTGTGAAGTCAGTGAGTGATCAAGATGGGATTAACGACTCTAAGAGATTGGAGAAAATGCATCATTATATTTTAATTTAGCAAAATATTGACCAGGATAATCCATGAGATGGATTTAGTATTTTGAAATATAATGTGAACGACCTAATCGGGATTGACAGTTAAACTCTAAGTCATTCTGTGAACATTAAGGTCAAGGGGATGAATTATACCAAAACTATATCCACATGGATTCTAAGAGTGTTGCTTTACACATTCGACCTATCCGATTGTCGGATATCATTGCTAGATGGTCACTTTGATTAGTACAAAAATTTATTTCTATGCTACCAGCTTAGGTTCAAACTTATGGGATCACACACATAAAAAATTTTGATTTGATCGGATGGTTGATCAATAATTTAGAATCGTTCTTAGGTCAAACAATCAATACGATTGATGTTTGACCTAGTGCAAGTATTGCAGGAGGATCGATTAGCAATTGGATTGCTAATTAACTTAATTTGATTAAGCTAGAAAATTAAGATTAAGTCTAATTAAATATATTTAATTAGATTTAGTTTGGACTTGATTAGATCAAGTTTAATTAGTTTATTGGATGAGCCAATTGCAAGAAAGAACAAGTCCCTGTTCAATTAGGACTTGTATGCACCCAATTTCTAATTTAATTAAAAATTAAATTAAATTTAAATTAAATTTAATCTAATTTAATTAGACTCTTAGTTGGACTAAGATCATCTTTGGTTGTATTACTTTTGATTTAATTGGGTTCAAATAATAAGTTGGACCAAGTCAAAACTAGAAGTCCTAGTATGACTAGGATTTCTTCTTCTTGCACCACCATACTTTTCATGCCCCGCCACACCAATTCCCTTGGAGTTTTCATGAAAAATTTTATTTCTAGAGAGTATCCACACCCTTTTTATGTCTCCCATCATTTTAGAAGAAAATTAGATATGGAATAGCTCAAAACAAATAAGTTATTTTGACCTAGGTCTCTATTGAATAGAGTTTGACACATCATCTTTTTTTATTTCTTTGAGGCACCAAACCACCTGATTTCTCTCTAATTTTTTTATAAAAAATAGAAGACTTATTTGCACATATTCTAGAATCCATGAAAAAAAATAAGGAGGGGATGCCCAAGAGTTGGGCACCCCAATCCTTGCTCAAATTGGGCCTACCTTTCTAAGTATTTGACCTAGAAAAGGACTCTATCATAACTCTCTATTTAAAGAGAGTTAGGGCATGAGTTTTCTACAAATTTTAGACCAAAGAGAGAGGTTTGGGATGTTAGAAGCTTGGGTGCAAAGAACATTTGGGTGTGGTGCTTCATTGAGATACAAATCGTTGAATCCTGGTAAGAGAAAAAAAAGGAAGAAGAAAGGGTTCTTCTCCAGGGTTTTTCTTGATCCCTTCCTCTTCCTTTTTATAATTTTTGAGAGGTGTATATACTTCACAATTTCTTCCTTCTAAAAATTGAAGCATCCAAAATTTAAAAAAGAAGGATCCAGATCAGTTATCAAAAGAAGGATCAGCACAGTACTAGCATACTTTGCTGATTTTCTGTATCGAACTTCAAATCGAGGATCGATATCTTGTATAGATATATTATAGAGATCAAACATATGTGCGGCTCGAAGTAACAACCTCAGCCTCAAATCAACAAGTTAGAGAACTCATCTTACAAAGGTAAGGTTGATACGATCCTTTTTATGTATCTAGATTAGATCTAGAACTACCTGGATGTTGATATGATCAACATCATCTTTTTAATTATTTTTATTTTTAAATTTAATAGCATGCTTAAATCATATGATAGGATCCTAGATCTAGAGCTCTTTTATGGATTTTAAATAATTTAATATGATTAATTTATTGCTTCTGCTGTCTAATTCCTAAAAAAGTTTTGAAATCCTTTCCTAAAATCCTAGATCGTTTCCTTCAATTACAATCAGAGCATAGATTTTTTATTACATGATTTGTGATGCATGTTTAGATTATTTTTTAGATTAGATCTAAATTATAATCTATGATTTAAATTTAAAATTAAAAAATAAATCATATGAACTAATTTATAAGATTGTTCCGCTGTAAAGTTTATCGTTTACAGTATAAAGGTTATCCTAATTCGTGCAGATCTAATATTAATCATAAATTATTAGATATGATCTAGATTAATTTATAATTAATTAGATTTAAAATTATTTAAATCTAAAAATTAGTATTTTAGATTGCATGGATTGATCTTATAAGGTTGTTCTATTGTAAGGTTTATCCCTTACAGTGAAAAGGTTGTCCTAGTACGTGCTGATCTAAAATCCTAATCATAAAATTTTAGATTAGATCTAAAAAATTTTATAATTTAATTAAAAGTATTTTAATCTGATTTTTATCATCATAAATATATTAGATTTGATCTAAGGTGATTCATACTTGAATTACATGAATATATTTAGATTAGATCTAAAGTAGATTCATATTTATTTTTTATTTCTATATTGATTATGAATCAAACATACAACTTGATTGATAGAACCATGTTGTAAAAATATTTTACAAACATGAAAATCATTTTCAAAATGCCAAACCCCAATCCTCAATCCAAAACTTAATTAAAAATTAAGAAGTTGTTTATTTAGGATCTAGAATTATGAATTGAAGATCCTAAGACACAAATCATAACACTTGTATTAATGGATTAGTAGAAATTAGGTCCATTAATTGGGTTAGACCTAAGGTTAGATTAAAGAGTGGACTTAATTAGAGAATTGACTAAATCTAATCAATAGTTCTTATAGATTAGGTCAAGGATTCTCCAAATCAATTACAATAGTTGTAGTTGGTCAAGTCCATATCTTTAAAGAGAACTAAGATGGACTTCATTCTTAGCTATGCGGTCTAGCACAAACTATTATGTTGATCCAATCAAAACTAATTAACTAGTTGATATCTAAGGTAAGTCTGGAAATTCAGATCAATGGTTTTTAATTGGCACCCTACTTATCTGACCATTTCTGATGGTATCTAAGATAAGCTTTGGTAGACCCTTCCATCGATCTTACTTACCTGGCCTTCTTGGTGAATTATATTTTGATCAGATCACTTGATAATTCGAGCTGACCCATGTCAGCTAGGTAAATCAGTGTGACTAATTTAGGTGCTCCTAAACCAGCCTATCAACGGTCTTCCTTAGTCTAACTTGGTGAAGCTAGTGGGAGGATCATGATTAGATGGTTTCTCTGGTTCTCTTTTCTAAACCAAATAAATTAAATTTTCTAAAATTATTAGATTCTTAAAAATAAAATAGTTATGATGATAACTAGTTCACAGCCTTCCATTAAGTGGGTGATAATGGATTCATTAGTTGGATAATCATTGGAGGTCCAAAGGCCTGGCACTTATCGGCTAATGAAATTATCATTCATAATATAATTTCTTGGTCACATCTCTCTAAATGGTGGTTAGATTGACCAATCATAGTTGGGCTTAATCATTCATTAGTTGGATGGATCAAGTATGATCATGTTAATGGTTGGACCTAACCAGGACTTTTAGTGGAGGCCCTAGCCTATTGAAAAGATACTTGGAGCAAAATTAAATTACTAAAAATTATTTAGAGAAGCAATTGGTCATGAACCTATCCTTAAATATACATGGGTTGACCAACTATAGTTAGACTTATGTGTAGTCTATGTGGATTCTAGTATCTACTAAGAAATTAGGGTAATCCTCGAATTAGAGATAGAGACTACCAATTCGAATAAAATAGTAGGAGAACTTTTTGAGTAAAGTCGAAATCTTAAGTATTAATAAATTATTTACTAATTAAGCTTTTCATTCTCTTTTATTCAGTTAAATCCAAACTATAGTTGCTCCATTCATCATTAGATAATAATAAACTTATGGGACCCAACTTCGATAATAAGTATCGAAAGTTCAATGTTATTCAACAGCACGAAGTGGTTCATGCTGGGGTCTCTATGCTTAGTTTAAACAAAAGATCAAAGATTAACCTAGATCAGGTAGAGTGCTTCTACTATAAAGAACAGGGGCATTGGAAGAGGAACTATTCACAGTATCTTGCTTTCCATGAACCCAATAGGCCGAATAAGAGAAAAGAGCAAGAAGTTGCTGATCAAGGATATTGTATGATAACACTTTATAATTTTTCTATTTGTGATACTACTACCTAGATATTAGATATCGAAAGTCTGATCCATATTTGCAATACGTTGTAAGAACTTTAAATAAGTAAAAAATTTGAAAATAAAAAGTAATTTTTGAATGTTGGAGATGGAAGGTCTGTTCTAGTTCTAGCTATGAAAATAGTTCAATTTATTTTTAGTACTAATATCATTCCTTTAAATGAATGTCATTGTTGTTCTTCTTTTCTGATGAATATAATCTTTGTTGGCCTTTTGGCCAAAGATGGTTATCATTTGTCAATAAAGAAAGATTATTATGATATTATTATAAATAATATTTTAATAATACATGGATAATAAAAAAATAATATTTATATTTTATCATAGCCTATGAGTGTAATATCCACTTCTAAAAAATATTTTAGAATATATAATGTCTTTGATATCTACTTATGGCATTGTAGGCTAGGTCATATTAACAAGAATAGAATAAACAGGTTGACTTAAAAGAAAACCTTTGAAGTTAATAATTATGAATCACTTCCAACCTGTGAGTCCTGTCTTTTTGAAAAAAATGACCAAGTCATCTTTTACTAAAAATGATGAAAGAGTGATTGAGCTCTTAGGTCTAGTACATACTAATGTATGTGAACCTATGAGTACAAGTGCTAGAGGTGAATATTTCTACTTCATCACTTTTACAGATAATCTATCTAAGTATGGATACGTCTATCTGATGAAACACAAGTCGAATTTATTTAAAATATTCAAATAATTTTGAAATGAAGTAGAAAAATAAACTAGGAGAGAATGAGATTCTCTCACAATGGACACTTCCAGGGATACCACAACATAATGGTACATCGAAAAGAAGGGATCGAATCTTGTTAGACATGATTCGATCCATGATGGATTTTGCTAGTCTGTCTATTTCATTTTGGGGTTATACTCTTGAGACTACATGTTATATATTGAACAATGTACCAAGTAAATCTATCGCAAAAACTCCATATAAGATATGGACTGGGCATAGGCCTACACTCTCTCACCTATGGGTGTAGGGTTGTCTGGCCTATGTCAAACATTTGCATACAGATAAACTTGGATTTCGATCTGATAAGTGTGTGTTTATAGGGTACCCTGAGGAATCTAAGGGTTACTATTTCTACCACTGAAGAACAAAAGGTGTTCATTAGCCTTAAGGCAATCTTTTTAGAAAATGAATTTCTTGGTGAACAAACTATTGCCTCTAAGGCTAAACTTGAGTAATGTGTCTTAAATTAACCACAAGCACACGGTATGCAAAGTAGCACATTCGATGAGTATGGATCGATCCCATGAGGAATTATGTTTGAATTATGTTCAAACCTTGCTCAGACGAGCTTCAATCAAAAAGTTTGAAAGTAGTTATTTGTACTTACTACTAAATAGTAAATTAATTATGGAGAATAATAATTTAAAGATCTAGGGCTTTTGAATCCACTAGACTAATGACTTAGAGAGCAATTCTAAGATTTCTCTTGTAATATCCTTTGATCGAGGTGTAATGCATGGACAAGCATTCATCCTAATTAAAGAACTCTTTTTTCAACTGCTTCTCTTGTGTTACCCAAGTATGAACTATGAAGGAACTCTGATCCAATAATAATCCATCAAAGTTTTCCACAAGAAAGAAAAAAAATGATTTAAAATGATTTAGGCCTTCTACCTATTATCCTTCTTACACCGAATCAAACATGAACTATAAAGAGATTGAAACCCAATGATAGTCCATCAAGTCTCTTGGCAAGAAGCTTGAAAGAAGAACTAAAAAGATAAAGCCAAGAAGAAATTCTAAAAATAACTTCTAATCATGGTTTAACTTCATCGCAAACCCTAGAGGATTGCTTAGCTAGACATGATTTAAATTAAAACTTAAAAATTATTTAAAATTAAATTTTATACTACTTGCTGAAATTTAAATTATAAAAAATAAAAGAGATGCAGAAATTAAATAAGTAAAATAAAAAAAATTAAACTATCCTATTTGCTGAATTTAAATTGCATAAATTAAATTGCACAAGCGATAATAAAAAAAATTAAAATAAAATTTTATTACTAAAATAAAAATTTAATACAAAACTGACTCCTAAGCCATAACAGAGCTTGGAGCTGAAATAAGAAAATAGAAAGAATAGACTTTTCTCTAGCACACTTTTTCTGGCAAACTCTCCTTCTCGTATGTTAGAAGGATGGAAGAAAGTAAAAAAAAGATGGATAAAAATTTTATGGGTGGGTATTCCCACCTATCATATGAGTTCCTACAAGAGTTATGGTGTTGAGAGATATCTCTTAGGTAGAGGCATTGGGCTTTATTTATAGGTGTTAGGAGGAAAGAGGTTTTCCTGACTTTTAGATGTGGGACTAATAAAAGAATGCATTTTAAGAGAATGGATGGTTGAGATGAAGTGATGAGGAAGTTTGAATGGATGAGATAAAGAGGATGGAAGATAAGATAAGGAAGAGAGTTGCCGTTAAATCCAAATACTTTCTCTCTAAAAAAATTTTTTAAAATTTATTTTTTCTTCTTTATTTTTTCTTCTTTCCATGTTTGCCAACTTCTCTTCATGCTCACATTCCGCTGACCCAGCTTCCATGGTGCACCAGCATGCTTCTACGTTCGCATCCACTTACCAACCCGCATGTCGCGTACAAAGCCACGCTAAAGCCCTCCAAAGAAAACTCATTCATAAATTTTCTTTGTACAATAAATGGTCTAGCTGCATTAAATGCACCAGCCACCTTTTCTTTTCTTCCCGTATGAACCACTCTTGGTTCAAAACCATTTATTCCTTTTATATTTTTTATATTCTTTTCTTCTTCTTTTTTTAATCCATTGGGTCCCTGCTACGTGTCTATGTATCTTTACATATCGTGCACGAAACAAATCTAAATTTGGACTTAAGCTTCATCTGTATGTGTTGGAGGGTCGTTTCTAGTTGGTTTGCAATTAAGACTTTAAAATTAATTATTCCTATAAAGATCATAAAAAATATCAAATATCAAATAAAAAAATAAAATAGCATAGATTTTAATACTTTTTATATCATAATTAATATATTCATAATACTTTTTGTGTTATAATTAATGTATTCATCACACCTTTCAACTTGAACTTTACTCATCCTCGAGTAAAAAAAATATTGATATACAATACTGGCTTTCTTCAACATGAGTATTCATTTAACAATTTTAGAAATAAATGATATGCACCTAAAAAAATTATCAGAGCATGTCATTGGGATATTAAGGCTATCCAATAGAATGGTGGAATAAAGAATATAAAATTTACAAAAGCTTTTCTTGACTCACTCCTATCTTTATTCTTAGATCGTCTAACTCTAAGATGGGCTAGTGGTTTTGCATTCACACATTCATTCCTTCATTTTTTTCAGATAAAATATAGTCCATGCAATATCTTAACCACTTAAGCTTTCTATTTAACCCTTGTAGTGAGTGTTAGGCCAATGACTCCCAAACTAGTTGGCTTTAAGGCATTAGGTGTAAAACACCCCTCGAGCTTACTGACTCGAGTCAAATAGGCTACGAATTAAAACTTGACTTTTATTTTTTTTAATATTGTTCACTTTTTAATATAAATATCATTGCTTACTCAGACAATGAGACCCAGTTACTCGGTGAGAAACCAATATTTTTTTTTAAAAATAGAAGAAACTATATGCATCAACATATACCACTTATACTCATAAAAGGTCGACTCTCTTTAGATATTAATAGGAAGGCTAGAAATACTCAAAAATAAATTTTTATTCTAGACTCAATCTTCTATTAAATTTTATCAATATGCAGTCCCTCAATACTTCCACAACTTATCTAAAGTGTGCATCAGATGCTACTAAAATATCTATTGTTACTCAAGTTTGACACATAATCAGACATATAAATATCAATAAATTTATGAGTGCAAAGATTTAAAGTTTATTTATCCCTCACCCCCCAACTTATTCTATAGTGACTTCAAGGAGGTAAGAAAATAACAATCCAATAGGTAAAAAAGAAGGAATACACCTGATTTGATGTGTCTTTAGTTCAGTAGGTGTCTTCATATGTTCTTTTTGGTTCTTCCCTCCAACTTATTCGACATTGATTGAAGTAAAATCTAAATAAACTAAAAAAAAAAATTAAAATGCAACGATCTAGGTTGCCTTTCAAGAGTGCTAAGTTTAAAGTCTTCAACCAGACTAACTCAAAAAATAGATCAACCAGGATATGTTGGTTTGTAGAGAACCATGACTTTCTCAATAACTTCGGTGGATAATTTTAAGAATGATTTTAATCGTTGACCATTCACTTTAAACATAGCACCATTGCTTGGGTTTTCAATTTCTACATCTCCATGTGATAAAACTTCTTTAACTAAGAATGGTCTTGTCCTTCTAAATCTCAGCTTTTTAGGAAAGAGGTATAATCTAGAATTATACAAAAAAACTTTCTATCTAAGAG
The DNA here is from genome assembly GCA_006176705.1 of Cocos nucifera. Taxonomy (NCBI): domain Eukaryota; kingdom Viridiplantae; phylum Streptophyta; class Magnoliopsida; order Arecales; family Arecaceae; genus Cocos; species Cocos nucifera. The sequence goes on from QRFJ01001616.1 coordinate 117,307, forward strand.
CAAAAGATTTTCTAAGAATTGCTTGATCATGGAACACTTTTGTTTGTTCCTTGTAAACCCTAGCATTTTCGTAAGCTTCATTTTTAAGTTCTTTTAATTCATTAATTTGAAGCTTTCTATGATTTTCGACTGCGTCCAAGTCTATATTTAATTTCTTGATGGCCCACATGGCTTTGTGTTTTAGCTCAATAGGCAAGTGATAAGATTTTTCAAACACAATCCTATAATGAGACATTCCTAGGTTGGTTTTAAAGACCATGCGGTATGCCCAGAGTGCATCTATAAGTTTTAAGGATCAATTCTTTCTATTAGCATTAACAGTTTTCTTCAAGATTTGTTTGATTTGTCTGTTGGACACTTCTACTTGTCCACTAGTTTGATGATGATACGGTGTGGCCAACTTATGGGTGACATTATACTTTTTCAATAAAGCAGCAAAGGATCAGTTGTAAAAGTGTCCCCCGATCACTAATGATTGTTCTAGGAGTACCAAAATAGGAGAGAATATTTTTTTGAGGAATTTAATGACCACTTTGCTATCTGTTGATCTACAAGGAATAGCTTCTATCTACTTAGAGACATAATCGACAACTACTAAAATATATTCATTTTTAAAGAAGTTTGAAAATGGTCCCATAAAATCAATCCCCCATACATCAAAAATTTCAACCACCAAAATTGGATTAAGTGGCATCATATTTCTCTTGGTAATTCAATCCATTTGTTGGCATCGAGCACAACTTTTTAAAGGTCTCAGACTTGTGATACATAAGGTACACATACCTATACTATGAAAAGTCATTGGTAAAGTTAATGAAGTAGAGAAAACCTCCTCTAATCGGCACATCAAGTAGGCTGCATATATTTGAATGTACTAGAGTAAGTAACTCTGTGGTCCTTTTTCTATATCCTATAAATGATAGCTTGGTCATTTTTTTTTTTGAAGGCATGATTCACAAAATAGATATGACTTGGAAGCCAACGGACCCAACTGTCTGATTTTCTCCAATATATTAATCTTATCTTCTCCAATGTGATCTAGTCTTAGGTGCCACAAGTACTTTTCATTAACATTATCTCGAGAACATTTAGAACCTATAGCATTCACATTTTGCTTGACATAATTCATAGATACATCAATATATAACTAAAAGAGACCATTTATAAGAAAACCACTATCAACTTTATTATTTTCACTACTACAGAAATAGGCTACGACAGTGATTGTGAATCGCTATCGTAGCCCAAAAAATTGCTACCATAGGCTAACCATTGCCACTAGCTAACGTTTGCCACTGTAGCCATCACCGTAGATCTATGGCAGCAATTTTTGCAGTGGTTATATTAACCATTGCTATAGCAATGGTTAGCATGTGATCTATGGTAGTAGTTGGTACGCCTATGATAGCAATTTTGCAACCACTACCGTAGACTTCGAAAAATTTAAAAATATAATTTTTTTAATTTTTAATTTTTATCTGATAAATACAGTTTAATATATAATACAAGAAAATATTATAAATATAAGAATATTTCTAAAATACTTAAATTTTATTACTAAATAAAATTTATTATAATATTTTTTAAAAAAATATATATCAAAAGTCTGCTAAATCTATATCTAAGTCGTCGTCGTCTGGAGGAGATGGAGCATAAGCTAGAGGAGCTGGAGCTGGAGGGGATGAAGCTAAAATGTCGGCCAACATATCCTCAAGGCTCCTGAAGTCCGCTCTAAAATACATGCTGAGCCTCGTCAGCATAGCAGTCATGATGCCCTATAGCTGAGCAGCCTGCTCCCTAGCCTGAGCAGCCCGCTTCCTAGTTTGAGCAGTTTGCTACCTAGTCTGAGCTGCCTGCGCCAAGGCCTCGTCAAGCTGCTCTCGACTGATGATATTAAAAGCATGTGAAGAGACGCTCGCCTCAAACCAGTAGCTCATCGGTGTATGTCTGGGCCTACATCGGATCCTCCCAGAGTGCTCAGTCCCCAAGACCTGAGATAGATGGTCATGGGGGCCGAAGGTGTCCAGGCCCTCGCTCGTGAGCATATCTAACTACTCTTGTAATTACAAATTCAAACAAAATATCATAAGCAATGTTATAATATTAATTATACTAATACCCTAATTATTCCTTACAAAAATTCTCTTAATCGTGGTGTTCATCGGCATGTCATTCTTATTCGTACGATCGAAAAATGGTGCTACAGGTGGGCATTACTTCCTCTCTCATTAGCTATAACAATGGATTAGTTTATTAGAAACATACAAAAAAAATATCAATTTAATTTATAAACTAAGATTCAGAATTCATTATCTCTCTATACACATGATTGGCCATAGATTTGCGGTCGAGAGTATGTGTATACTCCTGAGCTGTCTGATTCTTTTGGCTCTGACAGAAGATAGCTTAAAAAATATTTAAATAAATAATAAATATTTAAAAAATATTTAAATATAAGTTAATTCCCTAACACGAAGCCACGCTATGTAGTGGACTATGAAACAAACTTTGTAGAACAAGTGTGAAAAGATAGTGATTGGATAGGAAAAAACTATGGTCTATTTGGGAAGCATAGGATTAGTCCAAATCCTATTTCTATTTTTGACCATTTCGTTGGTTGAAGCATGGGATGATAGAATGGTGGGAAGCGGCAAATTCTACGGGGAAAAAAAATATTCTCAGAAGGTATTCTTTTCCTGTGATTGCTGAGAAAAAGCTTGGTCAAAAAGCCAATGTGGATGCAGCCGATAGCACGGATGATCTTGGGGGTAACGAAGTTCTTCCTATAGCAGGGCCGTTAGAGCAAAATAAACGCTAATAATATGCAAATAGCACCACATAAATAGTTTTGGCAGAATTTTTTAAAATTCGTAAGTATTATTCCAACTTCATCTTGCTTTGATTCCTTTTTGGCCATGATTATTAACATCAAACCAGTTGCACTTGAATAACACTACCTTCCATTCTTCATAGTAACTATGCCCGACAATATCTGTTAGAACACCATAATCGGTAATGTCTCCTAAAATAGGGTTATTGTCATCAGCACTTGCATAGCATGAAGTCTTGGCAACAATTATAACTCTACTATTTTGAATTTTACATTTGTCATCAACATCTTTTGTGAGAAACCTAAAGCCATTTATGAGAAACTTTCTAATCATTGACGCCACTTTGGAGGGATCTTGTGTCAACCATCCAAGTTCTTCACAAACATGCTGACTTCTTGCAAGGCATAACTCTTCCACCCAAATAGTAATAAGAATTGTTAATTCACTATCAACATTGCATTTAGTAGTAATACATCTTTAATACTATTCTAATTTGTATGATATTTAGATGTGCCACTTACATGAGATTAAACCATTGACAAAACTTCTCGTCGTGGATGCAATCGACTCTCTTTTGTGATAAATTAGGATGTTGTTTCCTGATTATTTTTCCGGTGCTTTCTACATACAAATTGTTCAAAGTAAGGCACGCTAAGAGGACTTATAAAGATACTACACAAATAATCGTTAAGTGTTTCAAGTTTTCTTACTCAAAAGATGGGAGGACTGGATCATGGTTATTTAGCACATATAAATGTGCTTTTAATCATGACTTGTGATCTGAAATTTCAGTTTCAAACTTCCCCAAACCTTTTCCTAGGTTTGTAAAGATGGAAAACACATGTTCAGCCCCTACGCCACAGCAACCATTATTTCTAGCTGGTTAGTTAAACTTTGTCTCCACATCTTCATCCAAGTACTTTGAACAAAATATGCTTGTAATCATGTCTAGTGATCTAAAATTTCAGTTTCAAACTTCCTTATACCTTTTCCTGAGTTTGAGAAGGTGGAAAACTCCTGTCTAGCCCCTATGCCACTACAACCATTATTTCTAGCTGGGTAGTTAAATTTTGTCTCCACATCTTCATCCAAGTACCTTGAACAAAAAACCAAGCATTTTTTTACACACACACACACACACACACCACACACACACACACACACGTATACATTTATACATATATATCTATAGGGACAGACTTCCATAAGGTTGATTGGATTTGGATTTAGATATGGTTATAATAGGGGTCCTACATTAATGATCTAAATTATTGGATGTGATCTACTTTCTTAAAATTGCTTGCATACCAAAAATCATATTATTTGATAATTTCTAGCCTATGTATCAAGTGATCAAAAAATATATTTAATTTAATTTTATTTAAACTATCCAATTTTTAATACTTGATACATAGGCAAGGGGTTTTCAAATCAT
>QRFJ01001616.1:129072-192735 GCA_006176705.1 Cocos nucifera
CTAACCCTAGGTTAATAATTTTATGTACAATTCACATCACCTTCTAATTATCAAGAGTTTTATTCTATTTGTGCTAGCCCAACCCATCATGTGAATGAATGTCCTATTGTTGCACAATTTCCACATTTTATCCAAGAATAAGTTTAAGCTGCTCAAGGTTACTCCAAATTGATTAATGACCAATTTTCAAATTCATATAATCCAGATTGGAGCAACCGCCATAATTTTTCTTGGACATCCCAACAAATTCAGGCTCAAACCCAAATTTTACATGTCCAAAACTATCAAAATAGGCTCCAATACCAAAACTATTTCTATAATAATGGTCAGCCTAGTCAGTTTACCTAGCCATCATATAACAACCAGCTATCATACCCACCTCCTCAATAGATCAATCTAGCTGACGATAGATTTAACCAACTTCAATAATTAATTTTGAATCAACAACAATCGATCTTGACTCAACAAGAATCTATCGCCAAGCTAGAAGCTCAAATAGGATAATTAGTTGAGTCTAACATAAGGAGAGAACTAGATCAACTACCAAGCCTACCAATTTCAAACAACCTACCTAATGTCCACCAACCATCTGAACCAAGTTATCAATCTAATATCCCACCTAAGAATCCTCAATTTGAGAATGCCAAAGTAATTTCTGAACTTAAAAGCTATAGGATTCTTATGGATCCATACCAAGATCAGGTGAGAGAGGCTAGTACTGATGCTAGTCAAAATGAAAATTTAAAGGAACAGATTAGTACTGAGACTAACCACATAGAAGAATCTAAGCTCAAAACTAGTATTGATGCTGGTTCTAGTTTAAATAAGATAGACATAGGAAAAAAGAGAATAGATGATTTATCCAAGACTTATAAACCTAATATCTTATTCCCTTCAATCCTAGAAGTCGGTTCTTCTTACAAAAATCAAGAGGCATGTAATGAAGTGCAATAGAGTTGTTTAAGCAAGATCACATTAATTTACCTCCAGAATTAAACCCATCTTTAGACACCCTTCTAGTACCCAGTGCATTAAACTTAACTCCTAATTCAAAAACTCAATTCATGAGCATTTTAGAAGAATAAATTGAAAAAATTCTTAATAAACATGGATCTGAGAATGGGATCATAAATTATGTCCTTAAAATTAACAATGATTATATCAATAAAGGGATAAGAAATTATCTTCCTGAGATTGACAATCCAAAATCATTGAAATTTATCAATCCAATATTTGATATAGGATAGTAAGCTGCATTGTGTCTGGCTAAAGATGATAAACTTAGCGCTTGTTGAGAGACAACCTAATATTTAATTTTTTTTCTTCTAATTTATTTTTTTAATTTTTTTTAGGACATGTTGAATAAGTTGGAGGGAGAGCCCAAATTTTCAAAGGCATATGCTGCACCAAAAATATACTGAGTCAGGTGTATTCTTTCATGTTTTTTATTACATCCTTTATTTTTTTCTTCTCCATTAAGGACAATGTCGATTAAGTTATGGGAGAGAATAATAAAATTTTAAAATTATTTAAGTCCTCGAAAGAAGTTAGTATTTAGCATTTAGACACCTGATTATGCTTAAAAATTGAATTGAACTAAGCATTTTTAAAATAAAATTGATGTATGGATTAGAGAATTTATGAGATATTGAGGGATCAAGTATTAAGAAAACTCAATAAAAAGTTAAGTCTAGAACATAAAAATTTTTTTCTTTGAACATTTCTAATTTTTTCTACTAGCATAAAAAAAAGTCTACTTTTTATGGGCTTGTGTAGGGTAACTATATATTTCTTCATACAAAAAAATTAAAATAAAATAGTTTTTAAGTACTTTCATTGAGTAACCGAGCCTCTTTGCCTAAGCAAGCATTGAGTTTCGCATCAAAAGATGGGAAGGGAAAAGAAGCTCGTTGTAAAGTTAGTCTTAACTCGTAGCTTGTTTGATTCGAGCTAGTAAGTTCGAGGGGTATTCTATACCTAGTATCCTAAAGCCAACTGGTTTAGGAGTCATTAGCCCAAGACTCGCTACATGGATCAAATAGAAAGCTTAAGGGGTTAAGACACTCAATAGTGGATACAATGTTAAAAAAAAAAATACATTGATTTTTCATCGAGTAACTGGGTCCTGTTGTCTAAGTAAGCAATGATATTCGCATCAAAAAATGGACAATATGAAAATAAAAATCAATAAATGAAGGGCGGAAGTAGCAATACACTTGCCTATATGAAAGTTTAGATAAATCAAAGATAAAGATAGGATAATTTAGAAAAAATTCTAAAAAATTTAATATTCTTTACTTAATTTTTCTATTGATAAGTATTAATATCCCAATGATATGTCTCACTTAAGCTCTACTGAATATGGCCATTTTGAAAACTGCTTAGGTAAAATTTGAAACTCTAAAGTTAAAAGGTATTTAAAACTAAATTCTTTCTTTACTCAAGGACGAGCAAAGCTTAAGCTGGGAGGTGTGATAAGTATCATAAATTCATCAATAAAAATATTAATTTATTAATTAATTTATATTAATTTTTAAAAATTAATAATTAATTAATACATATTTTTAAGAAATTTATATTTTTATTTATTAAAAAAAAATTAAAAAAATAATAAAAATAAAAAAATAAATTTTATTATCAATAAAAAGAGCTTATTTTTTTATCATAATAAAATAAGTTTCCTGCAAAATGGAGCTAAAATAGAGAATATATGAATTTCTAAAGAAATAAAATAAATAAAAATTAAATAAAAAATAACATACGGCTCAGCTGGCTCAAGCCACCACGTCATATCAATCGACGCATCCAAACGTATTGAGCCAAGCCGACAAAGCCAGTGCGCTAAGCCAGCCATGTTAGCCGACTCAGCCGAAAGCCGTCAATCGGTCCACGATCCAGGCGTGGACTGTCAGGTCAGCAAAAATCGATGAATCATGAAACGATGCATGGTGGACCTAGACCATTAAAAGGTTTATAGAAAATCTATCATGGCTCATAGGGCATTTTGGACTTTTCACTTGATGACAGGAGGCACTGAATCATTACGATGCATGGTGCAGCCGGTCCATGCAGTGGGAACAATAAAGGCGCAATCGGATGGATCCGATTGATTGTGGTCAAGATCGAATGGTTAAAAAAATTTTCTACTTTGATTCAGCTTCAGACTTCATGCGGATCACCATCGGACAGCAACGCTCATATCTGACTAAGATCCAACGATCTAGAATGCTCTCGACGGTGATTAGGACTCCCAATGCATGATCAGCAGGCAGATTTTCACCATCAATGCATGATCAATGGCCAGAATTTAATCCAACCTAATCTGGATCGATACACATCTGATTTTGATGATTTTTGATCCGTTGGATTCCTATTGAATGGCTAGATTTCACCAGACTTCATCAGATTTATCTTAAAGCTGTTTTAATCTAAATTTTACTTAGATTTCTTCCTATTTTGACGATTAAAAAGGTTTTTTGTCCCACATTGCCTAGAAGAAAATCTTCAACTCCTCCTAGCTCTATAAATAAGACCCCAGGCTTTCAGAATTCATAATCTTCAATCAAGATGAAGCTTTGGTATAGGATAGAGATGGACTTTGGATTAGAGGCTGCTTCAAAGCAATGGATGCCGAGAAAAAGAGCTGGGCTTCTACATCATCTTTTATCGATGCCGATCCAAGATCAGAGATCAGCCTATTTTATTTATTTTTCTTATATATTTAAATTATAAATCTTTTAATTAATATAATATTTATTTTTATACTTTTTAATTGCATGCTCTTTATTTTTATTATAATTTAATTTTTATATTTTAATTATTATTTTTTATTTTATTGCAAGTAGATGCTAAGATCTAACTAGTAGATCTTAGTACCAAGTTTAAATTTCTGCACCTTTTAATTTTCACTTTTTATTTTTTGATTTCACTTTTGATTTCAAAACTCTTTTCTTTTCTTTTTCTTTTAAAAAATCAAAGATTTCAAAACTAAAACACAACCTTCCCTATGGATTCGATCCGACTCACTGCTATCTACGTATTTTTAATTATTTTAAGAAGTTGGATTAAACTGATAAATATGGTGTCTTAATGACAACATCGCATTCTTATCAAGTCTTTGACGTCGTTGTCGGAGAAGGAATAGATGCTATTTTTTTTATTTTTTTATTTTTTTTATAAATTAATTATAAATATTTTTTTTAAATATTCCTTACTAACTTTTTATTTATTTATTTTATAGAAAAAAAAAAGAAAAAAAAAAGGAAAAAGAAAGAAAGCAACTAATCTTGGTGAGATCAATCCTAACCCTAGTCCTCTTTTCTTTTTATTATTTATTTTATTTTTAAGTTAAGTTAAAAAATATCCACTTAAATCTAATTAAAAACTTCATGACAAGATTAGAAATCCTAACTGCTAAAAGCATATATCATATTAGTTTTATTTTTATTTATTTTTTATTTTTTATTTTTTTATGATTATTGGAGACAAGATGAGCATCTCAACTTCAATTAGTTGCATACATCTAGTTTAAATTGCATAGAACCCTTTGATCAAATTTTTTTTATACATATTCGTATTAAATCAACTTAAGGGCACAACCCATTAAATAAGATAAGATAAAAATTTGATCACCCTTTCTTGGCCCACAAACAACCAACCAGCCTCTTGCATTGACCAAAATCTTTAATTTTAAAATCAATTAGACATCAACCCTAGGAACTCAAGCTCATTAAGATAGAAAACCCTAAGAGTTGAACCAGATTAGGATTAGTCAATTTGACTGATGTCTAGAAAAGTGGTTCAGAGACGACTGAGCCCGAAGGAAGGAGATTTTTAATTGGTTCTGTTAGCTTACCTAGTTAAGCATAATTGGTATCTAAGACAAGCAACGGAGGGACTTCCACCGATCTTACACTTACCTGACCAGTTAATTGGCTGATCTTATACTTGGAGGGCTTGAAGGTGATCTTAATGGTTAGGAGCTGTCTAGATCTAAGATAATCCTTAGTCAGGATTGATTGACCAACTTGATTGCTAACCAACATTATCATTAATTAAAACTAATTCTTCTCTCTCTTCTTAGCTCTAGGACTCCTTAGGACCTCTTCTTTAGAACTTTTATTTCTTTCTTCTTTTTTTCTTCAAAAATAAAATAAAATAAAATAAAAATTAAATTAAAAATTAAATTAAATTAAATTAAACTAACTAAAAAAATTAAAATAAATAATTAAATTAAATTAAATTAAATTAAAAATAATAATTAAAATAATTTTAATTTTTTTTAAAAAAATAATAATATAATAAAATAATATATATATATTCTAAAAGAAATCTAAAAAATTTTGAACTATACATTAGGATTATACTAATACATGCACGGTAGGAAATCGCTTTTTCTGATTTAGTTAAACTTAATTAAAAGATTAATTCATATTAAACCTGATAATCAAATGGCTGATCTGAACCTCATAGTCCAAAAATTAGATAAAATTGATTTTCTTGCGTAGAAATTAGATCAACTCCTAACCCTAGGTCAATAATCTCCTGCACAATTTACATCACCTTCTAATTACCAGGAGTTTTATTTTATTTATGCTAGCCCAACCCATCATGTGAATGAATATCCTGCACAGTTTTCACATTTTATCCAAGAATAAGTTCAAGCTGCTCAAGGTTACTCCAAATTAATTAATGACCCATTTTTAAATTTATATAATCTACATTGGAGCAACACCATAATTTTTCTTGGACATCCTAATAGACTCAGGCTCAGACCCAAATTTTACCTATCCAAAACTATCAAAATAGGCCCCAATACCAAAACTATACCTATAATAATGGCCAGCCTGGTCAGTTTACCCAGCCATCATATAATAACCAACTATCATATCCACCTCCTCAACAAATCAATCTAGCTGATAATAGATTTAACCAACTTTAATAATTAATTCTAAATTAACAACAATCGATCTTGACTCAACAAGAATCTATCGTCAAGCTAGAAGCTTAAATAGAATAATTAGTTGAGTCTAACATGAGGAGAAAACTAGATCAACTACTGAGCCTACCAATTTCAAACAACCTACCTAATGTCCACCAACCAGCTGGACCAAGTTATCAATCTAATATCCCACTTAAGAATTCTCAATTTGAGAATGTCAAAGTAATTTCTAAACTTAAAAGCTATAGGATTCTTATGGACCTATAAAAAGACCAAGTGAGAGAGGCTAGTACTGATGCTAGCCAAAATAAAAATTTAGAGGAACAGATTAGTACTGAGACTAACCACATGAAGAATCTAAGCTCAAAACTAGTACTGATGCTGGTTCCAGTTAAAATGAGATAGACATAGAAAAAAAAGAATAGATAATTTATCCGAGACTTATAGACCTAATGTCCTATTCTCTTCAACCCTAGAAGCCGATTCTTCTTACAAAAATCAGGAGGCATGTAATGAAGTGTCAATAGAGTTGTTTAAGAAAGATCACATTAATTTACTTTTAGAATTAAACTCATCTTTGGACACCCTTCCAGTACCCAGTGCATTAAACTTAACTCCTAATTCAAAAACTCAATTCATGAGCATTTTAGAAGAACAAATAGGAAAATTTCTTAATAAACATGGGTCTAAGAATGGGGTCACAAATTATGTCCCTAAAATTAACAACGAATATATCAATAAAAAGATAAGAAATTATCTTTCTGAGATTGGCAATCCAAAACCATTCGAATTTGTCAATCCAGTATTTGACACAGGATAGTAAGCTGCATTGTATTTGACTGAAGATGATAAACTTAGCACTTATTGGGAGGCATCCCAATATTTATTTATTTTTTTCATCTAATTTATCTTTTTAGTTTATTTTTTTTAGGTCATGTTGAATAAATTAGAGAGAGAGCCCAAATTTTCAAAGGCATGTGCTGGACCAAAAATATACTGAGTCAGATATATTCTTTCATATTTTTTATTATGCTCTTTATTTTTTTTTCTTCTCCATTGAGGATAATATCGATTAAGTTGGAAGGAAGAATAATAAAATTTTAAAATTATTTAAGTTCTCAAAAGAAGTTAGTATTTAGCATTTAGACATCTGATTATGCTTAAGAATCGAATTGAACTAAGTATTTTTAAAATAAAATTGATGCGTGGATTAAAAAATTTGTAAAATATTGAGGGATCAAGTATTAAGAAAATTCAATAAAAAGTTAAGTCTAGAACATAAAATTTTTTTTCTTTGAGCATTTCTATTTTTTTCTACTAGCATAAAAAAAAAATCTACTTTTTATAGGCTTGTGTAGGATAACTATATATTTCTTTATATAAAAAAATTAAAATAAAATAATTTTTAAGTACTTCTCACTGAGTAACCAGACTTCTTTGCCTAAGCAAGCATTGAGTTTTGCATCAAAAGATGGGAAGGACAAAGAATCTCATTATAAAGTTAGTCTTAACTCATAGCCTATTTGATTCGAGCTAGTAAGTTCGAGGGGTATTCTATACCTAGTATCCTAAAGTCAATTGATTTGGGAGTTATTAGCCCAAGACTCGCTACATGGATCAAATAGAAAGCTTAAGGGATTAAGACACTCAATAATGGTACAATGTTAAAAAAAATATATTAATTTTTTATCGAGTAATTAGATTCCGTTGTCTAAGTAAGTAATAATATTCACATCAAAAAGTGGATAATGTGAAAATAAAAATCAATAAATAAAGGGCGAAAGTAGCAATACACTTGCTATATGAAAGTTTTGATAATTCAAAGATAAAAATAGGATAATTTAAAAAAAGTTTAAAAAAAATTTAATATTTTTTACTTAATTTTTTATTGATAAGTATTAATACCTTCAATAATATGTCTCACTTATGCTCTACTAAATATCAATGGCCATTTTGAAAACTACTTAGGTAAAATTCGAAACTCTAAAGTTAAAAAAAAATTAAAACTAAATTCTTTCTTTACTCGAGGACGGGCAAAGCTTAAGCTGGAGGTGTGATAAGTACCATAAATTCACCAATAAAAGTATTAATTTATCAATTAATTCATATTAATTTTTAAAAATTAATAATTAATTGATACATATTTTAAAAAATTCATATTTTTATTTATTAAAAATTAAATAAAAAATAATAAAAATTAAAAAAATAAATTTTATTATCAATGAAAAGAGCTTATTTTTTTGATCATAATGAAATAAGTTTCGAACAAAATGGAGCTAAAACGAAGAAGATATAAATTTTTAAATAAATAAAATAAATAAAAATTAAATAAAAAATAACATATGGCTCAGTCGGCTTAAGCTACCGTGCCATATCAGCCGGCACATCCAAATGCACTAAGCCAAGTCGATAAAGCTAGTGCACCAAGCCAACCACGCTAGTCAACTCAGTCGCAGAAGCCGTCAGTCGGTCCATGATCCAGACGTGGACCACCATGTCAGCAGAAATCGACGAATCACGAAGCGACACATGGTGGACCTAGACCCCTTAAAAGATTTACAGAAAATCTATCATGGCTCATAGGGCATTTTGGACTTTTTACTTGACGACAAGAGGCACTGATTTGTTGCGGCGTGCGGTGCAGTCGGTCCATACGATCTATGGGAACAGTAAAGATGCAATCGAATGGATCCGATTGATTATGGTCAAGATCAGATGGTTGAGAGAATTTTCTACTTTGATTCGGCTTCAGACTTCATGCGAATCGCCATCGGACGGCAACACTCACATCTGACTCAGATCCAACGATCCAGAATGCTCCCGATGGTGATCAGGACTCCCAACGCACGATCAATGGTCAGATTTTCTTCATCAATGCACAATCAATGGCCAAAATTTAATCCGACCTAATCTGGATCGATATACATCCGATTTTGATGATTTTTGATCCATTGAATTTCTATTGAGCAGCTAGATTTCACCAGACTTCATTAGATTCATCTTAAAGCTATTTTAATCCAAATTTTACTCGGATTTCTTTCTATTTTGATGATTAAAAAGGTTTTTTGTCCCACATTGCCTAGAAGAAAATTCTTAACTCCTCCTAGCTCTATAAATAAGACCCCAGGCTTCTAAAATTCATAATCTTCGATCAAGATGAAGCTTTGGTATAGGATAGAAGTGGGCTTTAAATTAGAGGCTGCTTCAAAGCAACGGATGCCGAGAAGAAGAGCTGGACTTCTACACCATCTTTCTACCGATGCCAATCCAAGATCAGAGATTAACCTATTTTATTTTATTTTCTTTTATATTTAAATTATGAATCTTTTAATTAATGCAAGATTTACTTTTATGCTTTTTAATTTCATGCTCTTTATTTTTATTATAATTTAATTTCTATATTTTAATTATTATTTTTTATTTTATTGCAAGTAGACGCTAAGATCTAACTAGTAGATCTTAGTATCAAGTTTAAATTTCTGTATCTTTTAATTTTTACTTTTTATTTTTTAACTTTACTTTTTATTTCAAAATTTTTTTTAAAAAAAAAAAAATCAAAGATTTCAAAACTAAAACACTACATTTCCTATGAATTCGATCTGACTCACTGCTATCTATATATTTTTAATTATTTTAAAAAGTTGGATTAAACTGATAAACACGGTGTCTTAACAACAACATTGCGCTCTTATCTATCATGTGTATATATATGTATGTATGTGTATATATGTATGTATGTATGTATATATGTATGTATGTATGTGTGTGTGTATACATATATATACATATATATATATATATATATATATATATATATGTATACATATATATACATATATATATATATGTGTGTGTGTGTATGTATATATGTGTTGTATGTATGTATGTATGTATGTATGTATGTATGTATATGTATGTATGTATGTATGTATGTATATGAGAGAGAGAGAGAGAGAGATATTTAAAGGATATATTTTATGATTTTGATGCTAGCATCATTTCCTATTCCATTCTAAAACAATCCATTGTCTTTGTAATACACAATTTGAGTGTTGGGACAAAATAGTCCTCCAATTAATGACTTATTCTTAAATTTTTTGTGTTAAATGATACATACAACCTCAATTTTCTTTTTCCTATCATAATAATACAATCTCCTTGCCACAACTCCCATCCCCTAATTTAAAACAATGATAGCAGAAAGTGCTAGCAACATATCATGTTTTTCAGAATAAGCGATTATCCTCCACCAATTCTTTTATAGTAAGGGAAGGTGGTAGACTATCCAATTTTGTTAGAATAAGATAATTACAAGAAAAGGAAGAGGGACGAAAAGAAAGGAGAAAAATAGTGGAGCAAACCCAAGGTTTGTTACCAAAAAACTTGAAACATGGTTCCATGACGACTGATGAGCATCTTGTCCTCTGGAATTTCCAAGACAATTCTAATATCTAAAGAGATGCAAAGCTACAATGAGGATCCCATCCATTGTCTTTCGAACAATCTCTTTATTCCTCTTTCCATTATGTTAATCAAATTGCTAGTTTTAGTCCAAACCTCCCTTGAATCTCTTAGCATTTGTTTTCTTTCTCCACTTAGTCCATAGCGATAGTAAAGAGAGTATCCTTAGAAAATTCCTATCTCCCAAGTCTTCTCCAAATCTATTTAATGAAAAGGCAACATAAAATAAGATAATTGATAGTCTCCACCTATCTATCACAAAAAAATCTAGAGCTAACATTCCACATATTTTCTATAAGAACTTCACTAATGTGATTATTCACTGTTGCTATCAAAATCCAAGTTAGTGAGGTCGGACTTGGTCTCTCCAAAAGAAGATAAGGCAATGGAGTCTTTAGTATAATATGAGGTGGAAAGGTCCTTGCCAGAAGATGAAGTGGAAGGATCCTTGGTTGAAGATGAGGTAGAAGTCTCCTTGGTGGAAGACGAGGTGGAAAAATCCTTGGCAAAAGATGAGATGGAAGTGTCCTCGATGGAAGATGAGATGGAAGTATCCTCAACTAAAGATAAGGTGCGGAAGTCCTCAGCTAGAGATGAAGTGGAGTTCTTGGTTAGAGATGAAGTAGAAGAGTCCTCAACTGAATATGAGATGGAAGGATCCTCGGTGGAAGATGAGGTAGAAGTGCTCTTGATGGAAGATAAGATGGAAGGATCCTTGGTTGAAGATAAGGTGCGAAAGTCCTCGGCTGGAGATGAAGTGGAGTTCTTGGCTAGAAATGAGATAGAAGAATCCTCGGCTAAATATAAGATGGAAGGTTCCTCAGCTAGAGATGAGGTGCAGGAGTCCTCAGCTCCTCCATGGCTAGAGATAAGGTGGAGTCCTTGGCTGGTGATGAAGTGGAAGAGTTCTTGGCTCAAGATGAGATGCAGGAGTTCTTAGCTAGAGATGTGGTGGAGTCCTCGATCGAATATGAGGTGCTAATAGAAATGCCTCTTGGGTGCCAAAGATAGACCTGTTCCCTAATCGAAAGATTTTCTGGTGGAAATCTACCAATGCTCAAGTTAGCAGAAATTGGAGAACAATAAGAGGAAAGCATTTCGAGGCCTTTTGAGAGCTTACTTTAGAATTTTTATTTCCCACTTTATTTATAGTGGATGGATTAGAGTCGTGTACACCAGAGAGATCCGCCAAAAATGCCTCAGATCGATCTTCATCCTTCTGGGATTCTTCTTAGGGTTGATCGATAGAGACTTCAACTTTTACCGCGGAGAACTAGTCCACGGATCTTACCGAGGTGAAGATTAGATGTGGTCGACGTGACCACAAGCCAGGTAGGTCCGCTTGTCCAAATCAAACTGTCCCGCTACATGTGAGCTATTTTGCCCCAACTCCATGAGGTCAATCAAAGCTAATCTCCTTAACCCTGGTGAAGGTCCAAACATATAGGAATTCGGTCTTGTACGAGGTCGCACAATGCTGAGGCTGAGGTGTGTACACACAACATTCCCGAACATTCAAATTTATACTTAAGACCTCTCACATAGTAAGCTTCCAAGTGCCATAACCAACATTCAACTTTAGCCAATAATATTAGTCATCTAATGGACAATTAGGACCATTTTGTCCCATTTTCAAATTTTCAGACTTGACTACCTTTTACATCAAAAATCGTATTTTCTGGGATTGGACTGAGGTGGTTCCTAATATGCCAACATTTGATGATTTATTTTTTAACAACGTAGAATGAAAGGAAGAAAGGGGGAACAATAACACCGTATGCTTTAAGTTTCACAAAGTGGTGAACAGGGCAGATGACAAATAAATTAAGTCTCAAAAAGTGCTGAAGAGAATTGCATTTTCACCACCATGACCTTAAAATCTGGGTCAATTTAGTGGTTAATTGGCAGTGCTCTTTTGTTATTAAAGCTCACCCATTTACGCCAAAATAAAAATATCAAGCTTTTACAGATTTATATGATATTCAGGGCAATCATACCCGTACCGCAAAAGAACAACACAAGAAAATTAGAGAAAATGGAATAAGTTGGAAAACAAACAATGGCACTTTCAATAAATATTTCATATTTTCGGCACTTACAACTAAGTTGTGTTATTTCTAGTTAAATCTAAAAACTTTATTTGTTAAGTTCAATGAGGCCATGACAATTTTATCATATACGGCTAAGCAAATGGGAGCTATATTGGAATTGGACGAGAAGGCTCCTCAAGTTTATCAAAAAGATGAAAGACCACATGCTCGTCGGAACTTTTCATAAGATACCCAGAATACAAACTGCCATGGTCCGAGCCTTGCCCAAGTTGGAAAGAAACCCTTCCACAATGCCATTATGCCTTCAAATTTCACTGTCTTAACCAAACAATCATAAGAATTCCTGTATAATGTCTGGGTCCTTTTGCCAGAAGCTTGATTCATCATTCTAGTTTTGACCACATCAGCTGGACAGCTGAGAGCAGTTGCTGAGAGACCAGATGCTATAGATGCCAATGTGTGAGCAAACACATTATCCTCACAAATTTGCTTGCGAATAATGAAATGCTTTGCATGGTCATAGCATGTCAATTCACCCATGTTGACCAGAAATGCTCTCTGAGCATTAGGAAACACCCCCCTCCAAAGTCCCAGAAAGCCTTCTGTTTGGATAATCTTTGTTAAAGCATCAAATATCCCTGCATACCTGGGTTGCAGTCCTTGGCTCAAAAGACGGCTATCTGCTTGCATCCTCACCTTTATAAGATCAGCTGGGCTTGCCACAACCTCGATTATGAAAACCAATTACTTGTCTATGTTGGTTTAGTATCACTGAAATTTGAATATACAATGACAATCATGGTAATTTATGCATTAGTACATCCATATTTGTGATGATCACAAACTGTGTCATGCTTCATGCAAATTTGTTTTAGTCAGCTTGTCTTTAAATGAGTGTCTCAGCTTGTCATCAGAGATAACAAATAAGCATTCTCCAATCAATTACGGAGTCAAAAATCAAATCAATAATTTCATCACTAGATGCTTATTTCTAAAGCATATCTTAGTACCATCTCACTACTTCCATTCAAATATTCCTAGGCACTGCCCTCATTTCTCTATCCCTTTAACTTAAATATGTCATTGTTTCACCAAGTCCTTGTATTTGGCTAGCAATACCAATGACCAAACATTCTCAACTGATTCTTACAAAACATCTCTAATTTTAAGTACCTTACCTATTAACTCCGCCTTTATTATATTTGCATATCCACCTCAAAATCCTCATCTACATTATGCTGATTTGCCCTCTTTATATTCCACCATTTAATGATCCCAACAAAAATTCACCGTCTCAGTACCGAATCCCGTACCAATAAAATCCTACTGTAATGTTAGCATACAGTTCAATACGGTAAGCTAGTATCAGTATGCTCTGAAATGGCATACTAATAAGGTATGTCCGATACCGGTACGGCATTCCATGGTTCTAACATATCTAGCTATCAACATGTTGGGCTTGTTTTGGAAGTTTCCAAGAGATCTGGCAAGATGGGCTTGAGAGAGAGCATGAGAACCAAGAGAGAGAGAGCAAGAGAGCAAGCAGAGAGAACAAGGGGTGATCACCATGGGATCAAAAAATACAATTCCTAAGATCTTTTAATCCCATGCATGCTCCCCCTCTCCCATTTCCTCAGCCCCATGCTTTCCCTCCAGCCCATCCGACTGAATCCTGCAGGAACTTCACAATCAGACCTGTAGTACTAAAATTTTCCTTCAATGATCACATTAGACTCCAAAAGTACAGACCTACCATAACATATATTATTTAAGTTTTCCCTCAAACATCATATAACACTCCAAAACAAAATTCCTACACTGCCATACCTTATCTCTCACCAAATTATTCCATAATAGAATAGATTTAATGCAAAAGAGCTTCAAATTTTGATTTCTAATTTAGAGTAGCCCCTGGTGCCAACTTTTTCTTCAGAACTGTAAAAGTTTGAACTGAAGCCAGTCTGAGTATAAGGTGATTGCCCTTGACCAAATATTGTATATTCATCAATTTTAATCTAACTGTTTCAGTTACGATTTAAACCTCTTTCATTTTAAACAAAATCCAGCTGATTTTGCAAAAAGCCTACCTTATGGAAAGAAATAAGACACATTTGTCCCATTTCTTACAAAACAAGATGAAATAGGTAACTACTTGTTTCATCACGCTTGTTATTCTAATTGAAACTTTTATGCTCATTTCGATGCTTTATTTCATAGTTTATAATTGATGTTTACCTCTTCCCTAGTCATATCAAACAACACTGCCTATCTTGCAACAAGGGTGATTAACTCCCCTGATTTTAGTAGTTGACTGACATTTATAGATGCTTGGCATGTTGCTTAGTTATCTCTCACCTCAAATTTTAAACAATCAGCTTAACATTTCTGGTTTTGCCATCTCACTCTCATCCTTGTTCGTCCATGAGCAATATCCTTGTCAAAACCAGCAGATTGCATTGGTTGGACTTTGGCTAGAGCATTTATCCCAGCAACACCACCTTGTTTTTCATGTTTACCTTCTGTGTCACAATTTTTTCTTTATGCAATATCCTAAATCTATGCTAAGACAAATCTATCAGTTCCACCCTAAAATAATGCTCCAGTTTGGTGTTTTTGGTAACTCCTTATTTTTCCTATATTCTCAAGTAGTATAAGTTGCAGGTCTACAATGCACTTAGCCATCTGCTAATACATCATGCAAGACCAAGCCTGCACTTGTATCTGGTCTGCACATCCCAAGAGTTGCAGCTCCCTTACCAATTTGACTAATTAAAGTTGCTACATCTAATTCTCCTATACCTCTCCCTGTTATACCCAAGTCTATCTACATCTCATTGATAAATGTGTACTACAATTATTAGAAATCCATTAACTTTTAGACTCACAGAGATTTCATTTAGCATAGGCTTAGTTGATAGCTTTGGAACAAATCCTTAGGTCTAGAATTTAATTTATTGTTCTTCCAGTAACACCATATATCTGGACAATGTAAATGTCATGAACAATATTGGTCATGATGTGCCCACAATTGCCTATGAGTTGCACACCTAGCAATAGTTCAAAATGGATAACCCTGGGATCCTTCAGGACTTCCCAAAAATCAAGGTTCCCTATTCTCAAGAAAACATTTGTCGAAGCAGCCATAAGCCCATGTCTTGATTAGTGGTTTGTTTATTGAATCCAAACAAAAATGAAACACAATCAAGCATTATATAAAACTTAGTCCCATGCATGGAAAGCTTCTCACTGGTCTTCCTTTGATATCAACAGTGGCCAATTATGTTGTTAAGGTGATGAGATACTTTTCTATTTGTTTCTTCATCCCCCTTGTTTTGGTAATGATTAGGTACTTTTATCTGGTGGGTAGTGATTAGGTATGTTTCTGAGATTTTATCCCATGCTGTTAGGATCAGGACCAAGCTGTAAAACTGCAGAGGATTTGGATCAAACTGTGTCCTGGACTGACTTGCAGATTACAAGGATTTTTCTGATTTCTTCAATGATTGTTAAATTTAGTATAAAAATTGAAAAAAATAAGTCAATTATAAAGTAGGTGAATGGAGAATAAAGGCCATACATGTGAGAAGTCTGTTGTCCACCATCATAAATTCATCATGTCCAATGAGACAAGCACCAAGTCTAGTTATTCAAGTTATTTATATACAAGCTATCAAGTTAGGCACTTTAGGTAGAATATTTTTTGGAAAAAGAAAGAATCAGATTTCAATAAATGGTTGTCAAAATAAGAAGTCAAACAAAATCCCTGAAGAGTTCGCTAATTTTACATGCTTGCACTTGTTAGAGATAAATAAGTAATTCTAAAAGCTCTATACTCCAATAAATTTATATAAATGGACTTCACATGATCAAGCAGGATTTGTGATCTGAGGGATTGCATGATGCATGATATAGATCTAGATCTTATGAATTATGATCCTAACTGATCCCAATCAAACTGGATCTTTCTCCCCTCTTTGTGTATATCCATTCTTTGCAACTTAAATGACTTTGATCAATCTCTTTCTTTTTTCCCCATTTACCTACATACCCAAGCTTTGAACCTAACAACTGCAATTGAATTGCTAACTTGTGTGATTTCCTAGAAAACCTTCTTATCTTCTAGATGAAATCTAAGTAAAATAGCATATTCCGAAACAAACTATGATTCCCATAGTTGTGATAAGGCTTGATCATTATGGTGTTATTAACGAGACTATGAAGTGGATAAACAAATTCAGGAACGCTTCAAGATGCAAAGGTTTGAAGATCAAATTTGCAATTCTTTAAAGTTTCTGAAAACAAAAGAAATATCCAGTGGTTGACCCTAAGTCAAATGCCTTATTTCATGGGTTAACTTCTCATAAGCACATACTTGAGGATGGCTTCTGCTCTATTCATCTTTGTAAAAACTTTATTCACCATGAGTACTACTATTTTCATAGCTTCACTCACAAGGGCAAAGAGTAGAATTATAATCATTAATCTTGTCATCTCCTTGAGTGTATATGGTTACTTCTTTCAGTTTCATCATTTTGGTTAGCTCTACTAGGCATTTATACTAAGATACAACAAATTCTCTAAGAAATTTAACTATTTGTCTTCCTTTTTATCCCATTTTTTAACCTAAAATTATATTCTCCAACACTCCTAAAACTTCATATGGTAATCACTTGACCTATTTGTTCATCCTTAAACTTTGTGAAATGTCTCAATTCTCATTATAGACATATCACTACCTTCCCCGGTAAAACATGATGCCGTAAAGGTCCACATCAATGATGTCAAAGGTGCTCCAGGTGCTTGCCTAGGTGCTCAAGCGAGGGGAGAACATGCCTGAGCACCTCAATAGGCCCCAAGCAAAGTGACTTTACTAAGACAATGCCTGAGCAATTGGAACAAAGCAAGAGGAATTCAAGCAAGCATCTCAACAATAGATTTGTTCAAGGGCCAAGCTCAAGCCTAACCCTTAATTGGGCTTCGTTTCAAGCCCCGAGCTTCGTGATCATTTTTTTATTTTCTAAAATTTGCTTAAAATACCTTTTAAAATGCTAAATATGAATAATTAAATATTGTCAACAACCTACAATAAGTCTATCATCCTATGAAGTTCACATATCAACAACAATTGTCAATTAAGCCCACATATACATCAAACATAAACAAATAATACAAGCATAAATGTAAACAAGCTTGGGCATGGCTTTAAACCCCAAGTATGAAGCTAACATGATTACTAAACGGGCCTATTTTCCAGATCTGATGCAGCCCGCCAGGCCCAAAATATTGGCACAAGCCTACAGAAAAGGCTTTGGGCCTGACCGAGAGAGGGAGAGTGAAGTTGGCAACATACTTCACTTAAGAAATCTTTTAAAAAAATGTTTCGAAGTGGAACCCCTATTTCATTTCAAAACAAGGGCCACCCTACAACCTGCCTCTCTTTCCCTCCCTATCCCTCTCTCGGCCTCTCTTTCCCTCCCTCTCTCTTTTCTCTCTCTCCCCCCTTCCTTTCCAGCTCTAGCTTTGTTGGCATGGTCCAAAATGAGCACGATACTGTACCATATTCCAGGCCATACTGCTAGGCAACCTGCATTGTGCTCGGTACCATTATAGCCAACCTTGATTCCTTCACTGTGAAGTGATACAAATATGCAATTTTAGTACATTATCTGATCACACCCAATACTAACCATAAGAACCCAATAGGATTGTGGTGTATAGAAGGTTCCACCTGAATATAGAATATTTACCACCATGATCTATGCTATTTATTCCTTATTATCAAGTATAAAATTTTCCCTTAGTTGTTGGATCCAAAATGATTTATTGTTTTATCCAATGTGAAACCATGGTACATTTATATTTTGCTGAAACTATGATATTTTTCAAACACTTTTTTCCTTGGAAAAGGTGGGACTTGGTGCAATGGTAAGATTGCTTCATTATGACCCAGAGGTCAAAGGTTTGAATCATGAAAGCAGTCTCTCTGCAAGCTAAGGTAAGGCTGCATACATCTTACCCTCCCTAGACTCCTTAATGGTGGGAGCCTCATGCATTGGATGGCCCTTTTTTTCCTTGGAAAAGCTTTGAAATTTAATGGCACGTTATTTTCTCAAGGTGCACTAACTAAATGAATCTTTGGCCTCTCTACATTTTACGATCCATTTTATAATTGGCCCGTATTTCCTTGGCCCACATATTTTCTAATTCAGGTTCTCTGAAGAAAAGCATGTTACAAGAAAAGGGCTACCAAAACTGAAGTGAGAGCTACCACATGGTGGCTGCCAAGGACATCACCTCTGGAGTGTGCCAGTCCATTATAGCACTAATTATTACACAAGCCTTCATCACCTTTAGTATCTAGGCCATTTTTCCTATAATAGTTGGCACCGTAATAGAAAATTAACATTAATAAAAAGCTGTTGGTCATGTTGTATGGTGCAAGAGCATGCGAAACTCACTAGAGGAAGAGAAGCCCATGTATGAAAAGAAAAATTATGCAGTATTCAATGAGGACTAGATCCTAATTCAATCACCTCATTTGAGATCCAAGGAAGGAAAAGAATTTTAAAGTCAGGAATGTACAATTTGGTTTTTCTGCCATAAAATTGCAATAATTTTTCCAAAATGGGCAAGAATTACTCAAAGAAATCATTGTAAGGGTGAAGCCAAGAGAGAATTAGGAGAGCCAGGGCCTCCTTAATAATATTAATAGATAGCCAACAAACCAAAGACTAAGAAGATGATTATGCTAAAATCAAGAAAAGATAATTGATATGTATGCATGTTGAACAGCCCCTAGATCTAGATTTGGACCACAAATGATTGAGAAACCATCATGATTAGGGCATTAGATCACCATTAAAAGAATTCATATCTAATTAATAAAGAAGCATAGGATTAACTCTTAACACTAACGATCTACTCAAAGATTTATTCAGAAGCAAGAAATCTCACAAACACGTTGATGAAGTTTCCTGGATGAGGAAGGAATCAAAATAGGCCAAGGTTGTGTGCAAGTTCTTCCATTGTCCACGATCATGAGGATTCAATCCGAGCATACGAAGAATTGCCTGCATCAATAGAAACACATCACAATCATGACGGAAGGTGAAGATTTGGAAGATTAGGTATTTAAGGTGCTGAAATTAGATCCTGCAAATGGAGAGATTGTCGAGGGTTCATCATTCTTCAACTTTCAAAACTTGAAAGACCATTTAGAAGAGAAACGGGGGAGAGGAAGAAGGAAGGGGGGAAAGAGAAGGAAGAGAGGGAGAGGAGAAAGGAGATTAGTAGATGGAGAGGGGAAAAGGAGAGGGCACGTAGAGAAGGAAACATAGTTTTTTTTATTTATTTCTAAATCAACCTGACTACTACAAGACTCTTTGTCTTCTCTTTTAAAAGAAAAAAAAGCTAACAACCTAAATAGAAGGTAGGTGTGATTCCTCTGGATAAGGATGGCGTTCAAATTTTATATGTACAGATGGGATTTGTTAAGTGTGGAGATGGGACGATTGAATCCTGGGGGTGTTCAATTTTGCCATGAAGATCTTCAATTATCATACACGCGCAAAGAAGTCAAATCTGGGCATGGAGGGCATTTGGTTTTCAAATGGCTGCCGAGAAGGTCTTATCTAGGCGTGCATCCAAGTGGCTGAAAACTCCTCTAAATGAGTGGCTTGAACTCTTCCAATTAGTTGACTCGAACTGAACATGAAACTCCTCAAATAATTGACTCTAACTCAATTATAAATCAAAACCAATTTTCAATTTATTACAGGACTCGAAAATAAGAATTACAAAAAAATAAAAGACTATCAACAATCGAGCCACAAGGAATCACGGTGACTAGTGTCCACACCAATTCTCCCAGACTGGGGAGAATTCGACTCTATCGAATAAAGACTACCTCGGCTCTGATAGTGTTCAAGTAGATCAGGATAAATTCTTTATAACTCTTCTTGGGTTATCTATGTGTTTTCGGACTTAGGTCGGCCTTGCTAACGAACTAGATACCTTTGATACCCTTTCCTCCTAATGGAAATTACCTACTCATTTAGAATTCTTTCAATACGATCGTGTTATTTTGAAAATTTTGGCTGTAGACACTCGGGTTGGGGTTCACTCTCAATAGATGGGTTAGGCTCAAACGGATCACTAGGTATCGTTATTAGTTCTTTATATTTAACCAGATCCGAAACATTAAAAGTATAGGTGATGCCATAATCAGATGGTAAATCTACAACATATGCATTTGGTCTGATTTTCTTTAAAATCCTAAAGGGGCCTACTTTACGTGCATGCAGTTTCTTGACAGTTCCTGAAGAAAACCCTTCTGGTCTAACCCGTATCATAACATAATCACCTTCAGCAAAATCATAGGCTCGTCAGTGTGAATCTGCTAATAGTTTATAAATTTGATTGCTAACACTAATTTTCTTTACAATTTCTTTGTACAGATTCCTAACATGTTGTGCAAATGATTTTGCTGTCTCAGATGTCCTAGTATGCAAGGGTACAAGAATGAGGTCAACCAGTTTTTTAGGATGATAACCATACACAACCTCGAAGGGACTCATACCAATAGTTCTATTAACAGAACTATTGTATGCAAATTCAGCTCTAGGTAACAACAAGTCCCAATTTCTCACATTCTCTCCAACTAAACACCAAAGCAAATTCCTTAAACTTCTATTTACAACTTCGGTTTAACCATCAATCTGGGGGTGATCTGCTGATGAAAATTTCAATTTCATTCACATTAAGTGCCATAAAGTTTTCCAAAAATAGCTAAGAAACCTAACGACTCTATCAAACACAATTGATTCAGGTAATCCATGCAATCAGACAACTTCATCAAAGTAAAAACGAGCAATTCTAAAGGCATCGGAGGCTTTAAAACAAGAAAGAAAATGGGCTATTTTCAAAAACCGATCCACTACCACACAGATAGAGTCATTTCTTTTAACTATACGTGGCAATCCTAAAACAAAATCCATGTCACATCTTTCCATGAACAGTCAAGAACGGGTAGTGGGGTGTATAAGCCAAAATTTTATCTACACTATTTAGCTACAGTACAGGTTCAACATAAGGCAACAATTTTGGCTACATCTCGTTTCAAACTCAGCCAATAAAACTGGTGCTCTATAGCTTATATGGTTTTAGCCCTACCAAAATGACTGGACAAACCATCCACATACAATTTCCATACCAGAAAATCACGGACAGAGGTACGTGGGATGCACAGCTTATTGTTTTTGAAAAGATATCCATCCTAGAACGTATATTCAATAATTTCTCTAGACGAACCTTATCGGAGTGAAGACAAAATTTTTTCAAAGTCTAGACAATTATCATAATCCTCTTTTAATTTCTCAAAGCCGATAATCTTAACACTCACTGCCAATAGAAGGTCCACTCTACGAGAAAGCGCATCAGCAACACGGTTATCAACACTGGCATGGTGTTTCAACACAAATATGTATGACTGAAGGAACTCAACCCATTGCTGTGTCTAGGGTTTAACTCTCTATGAGTTAAGGAATCTAAGAGCTTTGTGATCAGAATGTAGGATAAATTCTTGTGAAAGCGAGTATTGCCTCCAGAACCTAAAAACTTGAACCACCACATAGAACTCTTTATCATAGGTGGAATACCTACACTTAGTGTCATTTAGCTTTTTGTTAAAGAAAGCCATAGGATGTTCTTCTTAACTGAGGACTCCACCAATTTCTATTCCAGATGCATCACAGGCAACTTCGAAAACCATAGAAAAATCTGGCAGACGTAACACAGGAGCGCTAGTCATACGATCCTTAATTTCATGACAAGCTTGGTCAGCAGCCTTGGTCCATTCAAAGGCTCCTTTTCGTATACAATCCATAATGGGAGCCATAATTATGCTAAACCCTTTAATGAATCTTCGATAAAAAGCTGCTAAACCATGAAAACTCCTGACATCATATCATTTTGGGATACGGGCCATTCTTTAGTTGCACGAACCTTTTCAGGGTCCATAGACATACTAGTGGAGGTCACAACAAAACCTAAGAAAACAACATGTGTGGTTATGAAGTCACATTTCTTGAAATTTGCAAAATAGGCTTTCGGCTCTAAAAGCTTGGAACACTTAATGGAGATGTTCTAAATGATCTTCCTTAGTCTTGCTATAAATGAAAATATTGTCAAAGTACACGACTACAAATGTGCCCATAAATGATCCTAGCACTTAAGTCATGAGTCTCATAAACGTGCTAGGGGCATTAGACAAGCCAAATAGCATGACCAACCATTCGTATAGATCATCTTTAGTTTTGAAAGCTATTTTCCACTCATCTCCGAGCCTAATTCGCACTTGACGATATCCATTTTTTAGATCAATTTTTAAATATACATTAGATCCAGCAATCATGTCCAACATATCATCAAGCTGGAAAATCGAAAATCGATGCCTTATCGTTATTTTATTAATTGTGCGACTATCTACACACATTCTCCAAGTTCCATCCTTTTTTGGAGTCAAGAGGGGGGGATACGGCATAAGGACTTAGATTTTTTTCTAACAATTCCTTTCCTAAGGAGTTCTTCTACTTAACGTTTCAGCTCAGCGTGCTTTGTAGGATTAAGGCAATAGTGGGACAGATTGCGTAGGGTAGCTACTAGAACAAGATCTATTGCATGTTAGATATTTCTTATAGGTGGCAAGTGATCTAGAAGATCCTCAAGAAAAACATCTTTAAAGCTATCAAGGAGGCTTGCTATCTCTTGGGGGTAATAACTTGTGTCCTTCTAGCTAATTTTCTTAACAACTAGAATCCAAATAGAAGAGTTTTCTTTCAAATCTTTTAGAAATTTCTTTGCACTGATTAAACGTAAGATCTTGTTCAGCTTTTCTTCTTTGGGCTCTAGAGGTTCGTTTTTCTTTACATTCCTAGGGGGTGAAGGGTATATCGTAATTTTCTTGCCTCTATTTATGAACATATATGAGTTGGATCGACCATGAAGCATTGCATCCTGATCAAACAACCAAGGCCTTCCTAGGATTATGCTTTCTACATTCATAGCCATAACATCACACCATATATTTTCCTGATAAAATTGAAATTTGATGGGGATCAAACAATGGTGCCTAACTGGGATGGACGATACATCAATCCAGGCTATGTTGTATGGGTTCAGGTGATCTATGGGCGTTAGACCAAGTTTTGATATGGCATCAGTCGAAATAGCATTGATGAAGCTACCACTATCAATGATGACCTTGCACAATTTATTTTCTTGACCCATGAAGGTGTGAAACATAGTAGTCCTACGCCAATCTTCCTCTTTTTTTTGGTTGGACAAAAAACCAAGAGGTGGGGAATGATTGGTTGGGATTTCATTATAGCCGCATCTAGGTATCTGACTAACACCAGGTCTAGGACCAAGAATACTAGGTTTACGCAACTCAAGTTGTCGGATGATCGGCAATCTTTGGAATCTCTCATAATCTTGGGCTAATTGATAAGCTTGTTCTAAGCTATAGACCTTGTGTATGAACAATTCTCTCTGTATGTCATCCCTTAAACTAGCTCTAAATCATGACAAAGGGATCGATGAATCTTCACTAACACCACATCGCACAAGGTATTCATCAAATATGGCAATATACTCAGTAACAATCTTGCAACCCTAGGTCAACCTTTGCTATTGATCTAGGATACGCTACTAATAGGAGGTAGGGAGATATTTTTCATGAAGTTTATCTTTCATCTTGCCCAAGTACTTATGGGCTCCTACCTCCTATGCATGGCTAATCGCTCCACATTATGCCAATATAATTTGGCTTGACCTAGAAGTCTCATTTTAGCAAACTTGATTTTTCTCTCCTCAAACATGTCGTACCATTCAAAATAATGATTCACATCCACCTTCCAGTTATGGTACTCATTGGGGTCCAAACGGCCCATAAAGCTTGGAGCTTCAACCTTGACACTCCGAAGTATTCTCTCATCTGGGTTATTATGATCATGATGGGGTCGGACCGCTTGATTGCGACCTCTATCAAAATCAGGATGGTCACATCACTCTCTAGGGTAGTCATCTAGGAGAGGGGCATTCCTAACACATTCTTCCAAGCCATTCATCCTTTCTTCTTCTAGGGTCCCTACTCTCGCATTCAAATTCTGGACGAAACCACTTATAGCATTTAACCTCTCAGTAATGTCCTTAAAGGCTGCAGCAAAATCAAAATCCATTTCATGACTTGACTTTGGATTTTCTAGGTGATATCTAGCTCCGAACCTAGTAGACATGCAGTACAACCGACTCGAAGGGTTTCCTAGACTTAAAAGCTCAAATCACTATGAATCAATTGAAGCACAAATAGACCAACATTCGAATCCTTGGACTAGCTAGATAAAAGGTGGAATTGTGGGAGGCTCCCCTCGCTCTCACGAGGTCCTAATTAAGTAACCACAATTTGCTTAGGCATTTGTCGTGTACCTTTAGTCTTAGATACCAGCTTACGAAATTAACTGCAAACCAAACTTGCACTAAGACTCATCGTAGCAACCGAACTTGACTTGTTTTGACCCTATTCTTTTAATATCTAATTGATTTTTAGCTTAGGCTTAGGTCAATGCACATGAGATTGGTAGTTTTTGGGCCAAGGAAAGGTAATGAAATCCTTCCCTTATCTTATGATGGGAGCACCCTTAGGATAAATTACAGATGCAAACATTGATTCCAAAAGTGAAATAAACAGCACTAATTAAGTTATCAAACTAGAAATTGAAACTAAGTTACTAAAAATATGAAGTTCAAACAAACATAAAATTTATTCCTAAGCATAGAAAATTTCAGACTTTCAAAAATTCTGTTTTAGATTACAGAACCCTCTGGTTGAATTTCTGCTATATGGTTCTCGGAGGATAGTTTTCACAGCTTTCAAAGCATGACTAGATTCCTTATCGAGTTAGGATTCCAGAAAACTAAATCTTGGAGTTTTTGGATGTTTCAATACGTGTGAAACTCTGTTTTTCCTTAGGTTGCGCAGAACAAGATAGGTCACAGAATTCAGTGCGCTAACCTTCAACTAACAAACAAATCTGGCATCAATCCCAGATCTGTTTTCCAGATTTTCACTCATAGAAATCTTCATTATCAAATCTAGTTTTCAAATCATTAAATTTCATGAATTTCTGATTCTCCTATAGATGGGAAATTTTATTTCTTCCAAGGATGCACAAACAGTTTTCAGATGCAAAAGTCAGGATGTGTAAGATTTTTCAGAAGGGTCTTAGAGGATCAAATGGTTTCAGATTCCTATGAAATTTAAAACCTTACATAACAATCAAGTCTAGAACCTACACAGAACATTTGAGAATTTTCTGAGGTCTCTGGAAATAGGAATCGTAATTTCTCTAAGGACTACGCAGGGAACCAGTTTGCAGGGTTTTGATGCAGAAAATAAAAACTATCTAAATGCAAAACTCTAGCCCTAACCAAATCTTGCTTTGATACCAAACTGATGTGGGATGATTCAAATCTAAAGGAAGCAAGCATTCAAATTTACTAACAATTAATAGATAGCCAACAAATCAAAGACTAAAGAGATGATTATGCTAAAATCAGAAAAAGACCATTGATATGCATGCATGTTGAACAGCCTCTAGATCTAGATTTGGACTGCAGACGATTGAGAAACCATCCATGATTAGGGCATCAGATCAAAAATAAAAGAATTTAGATCTAATTAATAAAGAAGCATAGGATTAACTCTTAACGATAATGATCTATTCAGAGATTTATTCAGAAGCAAGGGATCGCACAAGCACGTCGATGAAGTTTCCTAGATGAGGGAGGAATCAGAATAGGCCGAGGTTGTTTGCAAGTTCTTCCATTGTCCATGATCACGAGGATTCGATCCAAGCATACGAAGAATTGCCTGCATCAATAAAAACACATCGCAATCATGAAGGAAATGGGGATTTGGAAGATTAGATAATTGAGGTGCTGAAATTAGATCCTACGGATGGAGGGATTGTCAAGGGTTCTTCATTCTTCAACCTTCAAAACTTGAGAGACTATTTAGAAGAGAAATAGAAGAGAGGAAGAAGGAAGGAGGGAAGAGAAGGAAGAGAGGGAAAGGAGAAAGGAGATTAGTAGATGGAGAGGAGAAAAGAAGAGGGCATGTAGAGAAGGAAACACAATCTTTTTTAATTTCTCAATCAATCTATCTACTACAAGACTCTGTCTTTCCTTTTAAAAGAAAAAAAAACTAACAACCCAAATAAAAGGTAGGTGTGATTCCTCTAGATAAGGATGGCATTCAAATTTTGTGCATGAAGATGGAATTTGTTGAGTGTGGAGATGGGACTGTTCAATTCTGGGGGTGTTCGATTTTGCCGTGAAGATCTTCAATTTTCGTATGCACGTGAAGAAGTCAACATCTGGGCATGGAGGGCATTTGGTTTTCAAATGGCTGCCAAGAAGATCTTATCTGAGCAAGCATCCAAGTGGCTGAAAACTCCTCTAAATGGATGACTTGAACTCCTTCAATTGGTTAACTCAAACTGAACATGAAACTCCTCAAATAATTGACCCTAACTCAATTACAAATCAAACCCAATTTTAAAAAACTCAATTTATTACAGGACTCGAAAATAAAAATTATAGAAAAATAAAAGACTCTATCAACAATCGAGCCATAAGGAATCACAATGACTGGTGTCCATACCACTTAAGTTTAACAAATTCTGAAATAGTATTGTTGTACCCAAAGCTCATCCCTCTTCCCCCTCCCCATGCAAACTCAGAGTTTGGAATATTTCATATTTAAATCATTTGAATCCCCTCCCAACATGGTAACCACCTATTAGAGTCTCCTTGAAATTTTCTTTGCACTACTATTATTAGATACCATCAAACCTCTCCTTCCCATAACTACTACCGAAGTAGTGCTAATTGCTAGCATATAAAATGAATCTAACATGAAAAGGTTACACAATAGATGTTGAGTTGTATTGCTCTTTAGCAAGTTAAAATGGAGAATTGTGAAAGCAAGAACTGCAATATAAATCCAATTTGATGGAATTTGTGTTAACAAGTATTTTCTCCCTTCCTCCAACAATATTCTAAATGTGATGAGTTTTTCTCTTTTTCTTTTTTGGGTTGGGGGGATGGGGGGAAGAGGCCAATAATTACAATTCTTATTTGTGTTAGGCAAACATGATACAAGCCCTAAAAAAATCTTCAACAAAAAGAAAAGGCCATGTTGCATGTTGCTAATGATTAGATGATTGCATTAAATACATGGTATCTAGGGCTGATCGGATATGGATCGGATATCAGTATATCCATATCCATATTTGTTTTATTTGATGAATGCAAATATGAATACAGATATTAGTTGGATACAAAAATTTTTATCCATATTTGTTTTAAATGAATACGGATACAAGTAAAATGCGAGAAGTATGAATATAAATACGGATATAAGTCAGATAATTAAACTTTATGACCACAGAATCAAAAGATATTACCAGGTGGATCATAAATCAAATTAATATCATATTAATGTGATGATATATTTTTTTTAAAAGTTCATAAGTACTATATAAAATTAAATAAAATTGCAAATAGAATCAGATATTCGGATACGGATCGAATAATTATCTATCCATATCCATATCCATTTATTTTTATGGATATGGATATTAGTCGGATACTCAAATTTCTATCTATATCCAGATAGATTTGGATACAAAAACGGATCCGAATGAATATTATCCGATCTACTTTACCCCTAATGGCATCGGATAGATTGCCGAACAAGAGAACAGGGTTTAGGGTTTAGGGTTCAATAAGCCAAGCCTCCAACTCCCTCGTGTCCCCCTCCTATTGCCATTAGCCTCCTAGTTCACTATGTATCCTTCCCAAGTTTCTTTCATTACAATGTCAAGGCTTTCTTGAGAAAGATGAGCATCTCCTCAGCTAACTTTTTTCCTTTCTTGGGTAAGACTAACTTCTTTTTTTCCTTTTATAAGAAAAGGACTTTCTACTTTCAGATAAAGAATACAACATAATAGAATGTTACCATCTGATTATAGAGTTTATGACTTTCTCTCACGCCCATTCTATTCATATATATATATATATATGGCAGACTCAGATTTTGAGTTTTTGTCTATCTTTTGTCTAATTAGGATTGTAGGAATGCAAGGATCAGAATAAAAACATGTATAAAATATTGGTCTGTAGTATCACATACATATAGATTTTAGACTTAGATGTGTCTAATTCCATTCAACCTATGATTATGCTCAAATTCACGTTTAAATTAGACGTCAGCACAAGTCAAATAAAATGTAAAACATAAAGCAAGTGTAAACTTTATCAGATTTTGATCTACATTTATTAATTAATGGTCAAGGAAGCAAACAAAATATGTATACAGTATCTAACACATTTTTATCTATCATTAGAGAGTTAGGATCTCGCAACACTTCTTCTATCACAATAGCCGATGATACTCGTCAAACAATGGGATCTTGGAAAGTGGAATACCTGAGCGAGGACGCCGGAAGCGCCCCCAGCGAAGGCCTTTCCGAGGAGAGAACCATCGGCGCCGGCGGCGCTCCGAAGGTGCTCGTAGCCCACGATGCGAATGGGTGTGTAGAAGAGATGGCGAAAGACGGCAGGGGAGAGGCCGCTGTAGAATCCGAGCATGCCACCCTTCCTCCATATCTCCGAGCCGACTCGGAGGGCGTTGCCAGCGGCGGAGGTGGCGGCGGGCGGGCGGAGGTGTGGGGACTCGCCGTGGAGCTGGAGCCTGGTCTTTACGATGTCTATCGGAAAGGTCGCGGTCTCCGCCACGGCCGCCGATAGCGAGGTGAGGGCGATCTTGGAGAACGTCCGGCGCTCCTCCCCTTGTCCTCCGCCGCCGCTGCGGCCGCCTCCCATCGGGAGAGAGCACAGTGGAAGCTTCTATGATGATCGTACAAAATACTCGGATGGGCGAACAAGGGATTTTTATTTTTATTAATTTGGAATAAGACGTGAAGAACGGTGAATCGATTACGTTGTACTTGTACGTGTATTAAGTTTAGGATTAAACTAAAGTAGATTAAATTAAATGGTTCGCCATTTTCCAGTTCGGACAATTATATGGCCTGTTTGGATTGGACAACATACACAAAAATGAACCAGGGCAAATCCCGAAGCTACAGCATTCAATCGAAAATTGATGAAATACAAGGCGCGTGTTATCCACCGTGAGATTTATGCAGTCCAATTGAACCTCATGCATGCAATAATTTTACATTTGAATTGAGGATACATAATAAATATTGGTATAGAAATTTATGAGGATGCCGGAGAAAGCTAAAATTAGAAAGATGAGGCCGCCGATGGAACCTACAAAATAAAGTAAAGTCCAAATCAGAGTTGAATAGCTCCGATAGAACCTTCCGATGCTCAAGTTAGTTCTTCGACCAACTGAACTAGAATGCTCAAGAAATAGAAAAGCAGAATGACAAGAAGGAGAAGAGAGCTTAGAGAAAAACGTATTTGGAGAATTTCTTTTATAGATGAGCATGTAACAAACTGATAGTAAAAGCCGTAACCATCTGATAGTGGGCCATTCGAACCACATAGAGTTTGTTATGGGAATGAGTTGTTGTTTATCGCGACTTATAGACGGTGA
Source organism: Cocos nucifera (assembly GCA_006176705.1). Taxonomy (NCBI): domain Eukaryota; kingdom Viridiplantae; phylum Streptophyta; class Magnoliopsida; order Arecales; family Arecaceae; genus Cocos; species Cocos nucifera. The sequence continues at coordinate 159,212 of QRFJ01001616.1, forward strand.
AAATCTTTTTATTAGAGTTCGAACGTAGGTCGGAGACTTTGATGTATGTAGTGGACTTATAACCGGCTGAGATTCGTTGGAAGCAATGTCTGGTGGCTTTAAGAAGTTCGGAAGCTTCCTGGGCCGTGCGCACGTAGGTGCCCCCTGAATTGAGATCAGAAGTTCGATGCTCCTTCTCTTGCGGAGCAGTTGTTACGTGTCAGTGATTTGACGAGGTTCCTTTGGATGGTTCCTGCCAAGAGACGCAGCGGAGATTAAGTAGGTCCGTGACTGGAAAGAAAGCTGCCAGGAGGAGCAGGACTGGAGAAATTTATCCGGAAGGAGCACGACTAGAGAAGTTCGTCCAGAAGAAGTGTGATTAGAGGAGTTCGTTCGGAAGAAGCACGACTGGAAGAGTTTGACTGGAAAGAGCGCGACTGGAGGAATTTGTCCGAACGGAGTGCTGTTAGAGAAGTTTGTCCGAAAGGAGTGCGACTGGAGGAGTTCGTCCGAAAGGAGCATGACTGGAGGAATTCATCCGGAAGGAACATGATTGGGTCCTGAACCTGTTATTCAATTTTAGTCAGAAGGCGAGGTTAGTATAACAACAGTTCTACCTCACTGTTCAAGATCATGTCACTAGATTTTTATGTGATGTTGAGGGATTCTGTGGTATGCACTTATTGTTGAGGGGATTGATGAATTCCAATGGAAGGAAGGTCGGCGGCTAAGGACTTCGATGGGGGTTATTTTTCTCCCAACTTTCGAGTTTAAATTTCGAATGAAGGGAGTACAAAAAATTTATTGTAGCCGAAGTCTTTTGTCAGCTTCCCGCCCTCGGATAACGAAACTTTTTGATTTTTTTGAATTAGTGATGAGGTTTCTTAATGCATGAATGACCCGAAAAGACACATCTCTTTTGAAAACTCATCCGACGTGGAGCTCTATGTATGGCATGATAAATTCCCTATCAGGCGTCAGAGATGGGTATGATGGGTGGGACATGTGGCAGACCAAAACTAGTGGAAGACGATCTACAACCATAACTGCCTTAAGCTCCTTGGGATATTTAAGCTCGCCTTCTTCCTCTGGGGCTTCACTTTGCCTAAGTTTATTTCTATCTTCCTCCTATTTCCATCTTCCTCCAGCTCGAGAGTTTCGACTTCTTCTATGACTTTCTCTGGTCTCAAGCACTTTCCCAATCGACTTCTATCGTGCCCATCGCCTCCTCTCTCTTTTCGATCAACTTAGGTTAGTTCCACAACCTTTCTTTTGATCGTTTTTGTGTTTTTTGCATTTTGTCCTTTCAGTTTCTTCAAAGAGATTTTGTGTCTTATTTTCTTGCTTTTCAGGGGTTTTTCCAAGTTCAGTTTGATCCATATGTCTACCGAGGAATCCTGGTTGACTTGTCCCGGAAGTCTAGCTTGCCCAACCTTGATGGATTCCAGCCCTAAGAAAATCGAGCTTATAGAAGCACCTCATCCACTTTTCATTTTTAATACCATCCCTTACACACTTCGTCACGAAAACTTTTCTCTAATAAGGATTTTATATGGGATCCTTTCGAATATGAACTTAAACTTTCTGGACCTAGTGACCGAGCTTGCTCCTCCCTTGCGGGTTGCTTTTGCTTATATATAGAAGCTCTTCACACTAGATTAAGACTTCCTTTCCCTCCTTTTGTGGTCGCTCTCTTCCACTTTTTAAATATTTTCCTTGTCTTCATGGTCCCCAATTTTTTTAGATTCGTCATAGGTTTTCTTTTCCTCTATATTTCGACCGAAGTCCGTCCGACCATCTCTTTATTCCATAGTTATTATACCTTCAAGCACCATCCAACCGCTAAGGATTGGTGGTACCTATCCCCTCAGGCCGGCAAGAAGGGGTTGCTTAAAGATGCCCTTTCTTTCATTCATGACTGGAAGGGAAAGTTTTTTTTTGTCTCCTGTCCATCTCTTAGTTTAGGACTTCCTCCTTGGGGACAACTGAGGGATTCAATTCATTGTGCTCCGAGCTTGGAAAAGGATGATCTTGATTCTACTAATAAGCTTAGGAATTATCGAGCCTCCCTTTTGCCCGAGCTTCTGGAAGGCCAGACCTTATTCAATCTGGGCCTTAGTCCTCTCAATCCAAATGGTACACTTTTTGATTTCATAAGTCACTTTCTGATTCCTTCTTTTAATTTCAAATCTTTCTTCGTTGTAGAAATGGATGTGGTCGCACTTCAGCAGCTGTCTAAGGGCCTTCAAGTCCATAAAAGAAAAAGTGTTGCGCTCGCCGAGCCTTCAAAAAAGGCAAGGCCGTTGGTGCCTCAAGCTCCGCCACGGCTGCCAATGTTGCTGCTGCTCTTGAAATCATGACTGCCTCCAAAGTCGTGGCTCCTCTGACCTCCCCGAGCCTCCCAGACGAAGTCTCCACCTTGAAACCTCCTACTGAGAAGATGCTGGAGGTGGAGAAGAAGAAACTGGCTGCTGCAAAAATCTGGTGCAAGGTCATCGCCAAGGGATCAAATTGTGAGGATTGGTGGTGCTCCCAAGCCTTGGGAGGCCACGGGAGGAGTCACGATGTTGGCTCTAGGGATTACAGGGACTTGGTTGGTGCTTCAGAGACCTAGGATACAAGGTGAAGCAAGAAATCAAAGTCGAAGAATCAAGATTGTAGAAAAAAGATTTTCTGTAGATTAGCTGGCTTAATCCAAAACTGGGTCAGCTAAGTCTCAAAGCACAGGCAAAATAGAGAGCTGAGCATTCGGAACTGCTGGCACGGTACAAGACTGAGTTAGCTCAGTTTCAGACTGAGCCGATCCAGTGGAACTTAACCGACTCAGTGCATGGGCAGAGCTATGCGAGGGTCTATTTTGGACTACGGTTTGGGTTGATCCTAGGGGTCTTAAGGTCTGATTTGAGAGATCTTAAGGAGGCTAATTCATGTATGGGTCGGATCTAGATCCAGAGGATGAGAGCATGAGAGACATGGGTGTATATGAGCTCGGTGAGTGCTTTCATGTATTGGGTTAGTCGAAAAAATTTTTGGTTGGGCTTAATGGCTATATATAAATACATAGGTTGTATTAGAATTTCATAATACTGTGGAATACAAACATTTTCTTCCTTAACTCTCTTCTTCTCTTCTCTCTAGAATTGCCGCCCTAGGGTTCTTGAAGAAGCCTTAGAGAAAGGAGGCATCTCCCTCAAGCCCAAGAAGGGAGGCACCATATCATAGATCTAGGTGGAGGATCGGTAGTTTGCTGCTCATAAAGAACGTCACAGATTTTTTCAGATCTGTGCTAAAGATCAAGAGCTTCCGCAACATGGTATCGGTGCTTATGATGTCGTGGATGATTGGCGTTCGAGCGATATCTGTTAGATATATGTGCCCTAGAAGCCAGAATTGGCTGACACTTGTAATACACTTCTAGGAGCAAAATTATAATTTTGACTAAAATTAATAAATGGGTTATTTTCTATCACATATGTGTATTTAGTGTCTGTGATACATCCTTTGAGTTAATGGTAATGATAATTCATATTTTCAAGAGTTGAAAATTTAAGACATGAATAATCATTATTAACTCATAAATTGCTCCTGACCATAGGATCATCACGAGGATGGTGATTGATCCAGAAGGTTGGTGTACAATCGCTTCTCTTTAGTAGATGAGTCTTGAGTCTACGGTGTGGAGACACCGGAGCGAGAGTACAGGTACTCGTTAGAGAACGAGGGCACTGAGCGTGACCACCTCGAGTAGTCATTAGGGAGTCTACCTTCTCGTCAATGACTGACTCGATGCTGCAGTAGTGTGTCTGGTTCTTTGACCTGAGATGCATCGACAGTTCACCTTGAGGGTGTTATAGTTTGACTACACCATTACTCGGTCTCCTAGCCATATGGAATCCTGAGGTGTATGTTGGCTATGACATGTTCATTATAGGAACTGGATTGCATCAAGATGGAATCTATCTACCTCGGTGGTAGAGGAGTAGCCCTATGATGATCATGAGAATCAAGTCCAGAAATCCATGGCCATGGTAGAGTGAAATAATAGAAAGAGTTTCTATTTAGATTTTCACATTGGACTCGAATCGAATGATTACATCATATGACAGAGACTAGGGTTTGACGAGTTCACCTTAACCCTAATCTGATCGGGGCTCAAGATAGAAGAACTGAATCATACAGGTAGCTGCACCAAGAGGTTCGCATTCAGCTCTGATGGGTTGCCACCATATACTGCTAGGTGTCACTGGATGGATTTTGGGAGCAATTAGAATGATTTAGATGATCGATCATTCTAGCTGTTCGAATCAGAAGAGTTCTGATCCATCGAAAGGAGTTTCGATGATGTCGATGATAGAGATCATGACATATCCCATTACCATACAGAACTGAACCTAACTGGGTCACACAAACAAGGGTTTGAATCTGGTGATCATCAATTGAACTGATCTAGTTCAATTGATCTGAATGAGATTCAATTAGGTTCAAGGAAATCGTGCTAGCACTCGATTGAACCTAACGTTCTTCTTTTGCTATCATAAATAAGTTGTCCTGTCTGAGCCAAAGGAGTTTGTGCTCAAACAGAGGCCTTCATATGGTCTGACAGGAGGTTGTCCAAGTCAAAAAAGGTTGTCTTATTTGTAAGACACTACCTGCCATTTTTGGTCACCTGCCATTTCTTGTTCTTTGACTTTGGTCAAAAGTCTACCTTTGACTGGTCAAACGTTGACCATTGATACTTTGACTTTTGACCACATGTCATGCACCTATTGGAGAGTTGGTGGGGGCCTGTCCCCCTACCAGAACCTGGCAAGGAGAAGGGCGCACGCCACCCTAGGCGTGTGCCCAAGTTGGAGGCGCCTAGGAGTCCTTGTTGGACAAGGACTCCATCTCCTTTTTGGATTCCAATTAGAGTTCTTCTAAGAACCAACTTTGACTGGTCTTAGGCATCCTCTAAGGAGGAATCCAGGGGACTCTATTCCCACCAATCAGATTTAGATCTGATTTCATAAAGGATTGTGATTGGTTTGGAAGAAGAGGAGTTGGATCACAACTAGTCTATAAATAAGACCCTGTATCCAACTCAGATTATATGATGAGATATAGAGATATGATGAGATCATAGTTTCCCCACGCCCCAAGGCTGCCTCTCCCCTCCTTCTCCATGCCATAGTCTCTTCTCCCCTTGCTCTCCACGTCCAAAAGGAGTTTTGGACCTTGGTTGGTGCGATTCAGATCAAAGAAAGGCGATCAAAAATAAGAAGGCTGCGCTGCTGCAAAGGACGACTGCTCATCTTTAAAAAGAGTTTTGAAGATCCTTCAGATCAGATTCAGATCTGATTTTTGGAGGCATGATAGAGAAGAAGAGGATCTCCAGATCCAACCCGAGTGGATACCGGTAGAGGCTAGGCACTTGCGTGGCTAAGATCCAGAACCTTCCGCTGCAAATAGGATCATCAACAGGGATAATAGGATTACCCAGATCAGGTAAATTAAATTTGATTTAATTTATCTTTTAATTTTATTTTATTAAAATAATAAGAATCAGATCTAAAATATATCAAGATCTAATTGAGATCAAGAAAAAAATTTTTGAAATATATCTCTTGATCTGATCAGATCTGAACGAACCTGGACCGAAAAATCAGGATTTTCCTTCAACTGGTATCAGAGCCATGGTTCTAAATTATTTAGATCTAATTTTAAATTTATTTTAATTAAAAAATAATTAATTTTAGATGTCACATGAGATGTGATCAGATCTGAAATCAGAAAAAATTAAAATTAAATAATTTGGATCTAAGATTAGAAGATATGCATGACTAGTTCTAGAATAGAATAGTTCTATAGAATATTCTTGCATATTTTTTGATTAAATCATATTTTAGATCTTTTTATTTACTATTTTCTGATATTATAAGTGTTATAATAACATCTAAAAAATAGTAAATAAAAATTATTTAATTTTTGAATATCATATGAGATATGATTGATGCATGTCTAGACTAGTTGTAGAATAGTTCTACATAATTATCTAGATTAGAATTTATTTTGATTAGATTAATTTAAATCTAATTTTTTAGATTATTATGAGATAATTTAGATCTGAAAACATGCATGATTATGATACATGAGATGTATGCAAAATATGCCATGATTAGATCTACTTTATATATGAGATATATGATATAGATCTGATATTGTTTTGTAGTATTGAATGTTCCTGATTAAGGCGTTCCTCTTGGCCATCCGGTCATAAGAACGAAGAAGGGTTTAAAGGCCCTCTCTTCCCATTCGATGGGGTGTTCTTATGATGTGTAGGGGTGCTGCGTGTTCGTCCTTAATCAGAAACCCAAAACTTACTTTCTGCAAAACCCTAGATCCTGAAATCCTAGGATTTATTGTGCATATTTTATTTATGAACCCTACTTAATTAAGAATTAAGTTTATAGAATATTAATTAGGTCTAAAATTGAGAATTTTAGATCTAAGACATATTCATAATACTGGGTTCGGACTTGGGTAGCTCAATTAGGTCTAAGCGGTTGATCAAACCGAATCAAGAGTTGGTTAGATGAGATCAACAATGCTTAAATTGACCAGCCTAATAGGATTAAGTCTGGGTCAAGATCGAGTCACGATCAAGCAAGACCTAATTAGGCTCAGAGGTTAGAGTCTGGATTGTAGGCTAACCCAATTGGTTCTGACTCAACAATTTGGTGTCTAAGGTAAGTTTGGCATAGACGACCGACTGGTTTTTAATTGGAAGCTACTCGACCTGAATGCATTCTTGTATGAGTTAATGGCATATTCCTTCCACCGGTCTCACTTACCTGGCCATATCTGTTGACACAGTTCTGATCTGAGGTGGTCAATAATCCGAGCTAACCCATGCCACTAGGTTAGTCATAATTGTTATGACTAAGCCAAGTCTAGTTTAATGAGACCTGAATCAATTCTCCCTAAGAAAAGATTAAGTCTGAGGTCTTCCACCATTGTAGATGTGCGGGCCCTTCCCGGGGTTGATTGTTCTCGGCTGGATACAGTGGCTCAGTTGCACCGGAAAGATGCAACCATGTCTATTAGGCATTGGATGCTATGGGCTGGAGGATGAGTTGAGCTCAATATTTTGGATACGGTGAGAGACTCAATTAGGAAACCCAGTCTATGCAAATGGTGGGTCTGACTTAACTAAGGAGTGGATCAATATTTTGGATACGGTGAGATTCATGAATTAGAGACCAAGTTCAGGTGCACCATGATTAGAGAATCATTGAACAAGAGTTGTTCACTCATTGGCTAACCCATCACCAATAACTGTTAGGTGAGGTGATGAGTAAGTTGGTGAGACCGCACCACCCACTAGAAATCATTAATCATGGAGATTTTCGCATCTCTATAGAGGGAGTGTAGGGATCCGAGAAAATAGTGGAAGCTAATTTGTTTAAAAATAAAATCCCTAAATAAATTGGTCAAGTCAAAATTACAGTATCTAACTAGAATCTTTGACTCTCTACAGGAAATATGTCTGCGTCCAACCCATTGGCACGTATCCTGGACACACATAGACTGACCGGACCCAATTATAAAGATTGGCTCAGGAACTACAAAATTATTTTGGGTTTCGAGAAGTTAACCCATGTTTTGGACCAGGACCCTCCCACATTACCAGCCCGTCCATCTGTTGAACAGAGAGCATCTCTGAAAAAATGGATTGACGAAGATAATAAGGCCAGATATTACATGTTGGGCTCGATGTCTGATGAGCTCCAGCGCCAACATGAGGATATCGGAGACTGCTTGCCAAATGTTGGCTCACCTGCAGGAGATGTTTGGTGAACAGAGTCGCGCAGCCAAATATCAAGTCACGAAACGACTTTTTAAGGCTAAGATGCGTGATGGGCAGTCAGTCCAAGATCACTGTCTGACAATGATCAAGGACATGGAAGAGCTTGAGAAGCTCGGTGTGAAGTTGGACTTGGACCTGCAGAACGATATCATTCTGCAATCCTTGACTGATGCATATGGGCAATTCATCATGAATTACCACATGCATAAACTTCAGAATTCCTTGGCCGAGTTAATGAATATGCTGGTTACCGCTGAGCTTTCTATGAAAGGTTCTAAAGGCTCAGTTCTTGCTATGGAACGGACTTCTTCCAAAAGAAAGTCTTATGGAAAGAAAAAGAAGTCTGTGAAAAAGCAAAAGGTGGAAGGATCAAAGAAGAAGAAGGCAGAATCGAAGAAAAAGGCCGATGGCAAAGGAAAGTATTTCCATTGCAACAGCGACGGCCATTGGAAGCGGAACTGCCCTACTTACCTGGCCACCCTGAAGAACAAGAAGGAAGGTCCTTCTGGAGGTATGCTCGTTATTGAGTCTAACCTTACGGTTTCTTCTGCATCCAGTTGGGTGCTTGACTCTGGATTCTAGTGCTCATCTGTGCACTTCTATGCAGGGTCTTGAGGATAGCAGGAGGCTGAGGGATGGAGACATGATCCTACGCATTGGTAATGGAGCAAGAGTTGCTGCAGTAGCCGTGGGAACATACCCTCTGCGATTACCATTCGGTTTAGACTTAGTTTTGCAAGACTGTTATTTTGTGCCTGCAGCTAGCAGGAATTTGATTTCTGTTTCATGCTTAGCACAAGAAGGTTATGTGATCACCTTCTTTAAGGACCATTGTAACATTCTTTATGAAAGAAATAAAATTGCAAATGGTTTCCTTATTAATGGTCTTTATCAGCTACATATTGATGTACCTGTTCTAACTATCGAGCAAAACGTGAATGCCAAACGACCTAGGGATAGTCCAAACGACAGATATCTATGGCACCTGAGATTAGGTCATATAGCAGAAGATAGGATCAACAAATTGGAGAAAAATGGGCTATTGAGTCCATTGACTTTCGAGTCATATCCAACTTGTGAATCCTGTCTTCAAGGCAAAATGACTAAACTCCCTTTTGTTGGACATGGGGAGAGGGCCACAGATCTCCTTGCCCTAGTACATACTGATGTGTGCGGCCCATTTGATGTGCCGGCTAGAGGCAATTTTGTCTACTTCATTACCTTTACCGATGATCTGTCTAGGTATGGGTATGTGTATCTTATGAGACACAAGTCTGAAGCCTTTGAAAAGTTCAAAGAATTCAGACATGAAGTAGAAAAACAAACAGGAAAAACCCATTAAGGTTCTTCGATCAGATCGAGGAGGTGAATACCTTAGCAGGAAATTCCTAGACTATCTCAAGGATAATGGCATAGTCTCTCAATGGACTCCACCAGGAACACCTCAACTCAACGGGTTTCAGAATGGAGAAATCGGACTCTATTAGATATGGTTTGATCCATGATGAGCTTCACAGACCTCCCTGATTTTCTTTGGGGACACTCATTGTTAACTTCAATCTATCTACTGAATAGGGTTCCTCTAAAACCGTTCCTACCACACCGTATGAGATATGGCACGGTAAGAAACCAAGTCTAAGTCATCTCAGAATTTGGGGTTGTCCGGCTCATGTCAAAAGACAACAAGCGGACAAGTTAGAGTTTAGGTCCTTCAGAGCTCGATTCATAGGATATCCTAAAGAGTCATTAGGATACTATTTCTACATTCCAGAAGACCACAATGTGATTGTGAGTCGACATGCCATCTTTTTTGAAAAATAGTTTATTCAAGATAGCGGCATTGGAAAATAGATCAAGCTTGGTGAGAAAGTCTCACAAGCAGAACGAGCTAAGGACCAAGTGGAACCAAATCAGGTTGAGCCAATAAGAACACTACCTCCTCCACCTCGTAGATCGGAAAGAGTTTTCCGTCCCCCTGAAAGATACTTAGGTATATTTTTCAGAGGATGTAGAGGAAATGTTCCTCATAGGTAATGGTGCTCATGGTGATGATCCCAAAACCTACAACGAGGCGATATCAGATATCGACTCCGAGAAATGGCTAGAGGCAATGCAGTCAGAAATTGACTCGATGCACTCAAACCAAGTCTGGACCTTGGTAGATCCACCAGAAGGTATAGTACCTATTGGGATGTAAATGGATCTTCAAGAGAAAGATTGGTGCAGATGGGAATGTGGAGACATTCAAGGCTAGACTGGTGGCAAAAGGTTATAGTCAAATGCGAAGGCATTGACTATCAGGATACCTTTTCCCCAGTAGCTATGCTAAAATCCATCCGCACATTGCTTGCTGTTGCAGCCTATTTCGATTATGAAATATGGCAAATGGACGTGAAAACGGCATTCTTAAATGGATATCTTGAGGAAGATATCTATATGGAACAGCCGCTAGGTTTCACATCCAGTGATACTGATCACAAGGTTTGCAAGCTGCAAAGGTCCATATATGGACTTAAGCAAGCATCTCGGAGCTGGAACACTCATTTCAATGATGTGATCAAAAAGTTTGGTTTCATCAAAAATGAAGAGGAACCATGTGTTTTCAAAAGGGTCAGTGGGAGCGCTGTTGTCTTCCTCGTATTGTACGTGGATGACATCCTCCTTATTGGGAATGATATTCCCATGTTGACATCAGTCAAGATGTGGTTGTCCAAGGAATTCTCCATGAAAGACCTAGGTGAAGCATCCTTTATTCTAGGAATTAAGGTCTATAGGGATAGACCGAATAGGATGCTAGGACTTTCACAGAAGATGTACATAGAGAAAGTACTAAAGAGGTTTAGTATGGAAAACTCTAAGAGGGGATTAATACCCTTCAGACATGGTATTCATCTTTCCAAGAAGATGTGCCCCAGCACACCTGAGGAAATAGAACGCATGAGCAAGATCCCTTATGCTTCTGCAATAGGGAGCCTCATGTATGCCATGCTATGTACACGACCTGATATAGCCCATGCTGTGAGTGTCACAAGCAGATATCAGTCAAATCCAGGTGAAGAACACTGGACTTCTGTGAAATGTATCCTTAAGTACTTGAGAAGAACTAAGGATATGATGTTGGTCTTTGGTAACGGAGAACTCCAAGTCCAGGGATACACAGACTCAGATTTCATGTCTGATATAGATGATCGAAAGTCGACATCTGGCAGACTGTTTGTGCTGGAAGAGTTCCAAGCAAATGGTGATACCACCCCATCCACGATTACCTCAAAAAGGGTTATGTCGAGGTCAAGAGAGTCGACTCCGCAGATAATGTGGCAGACCCACTTACAAAGCCGTTGGGCCAGCAGAAGATCGAAGCCCACCTTGAGAAGATGGGACTTAGACTTGTAGCCAATTGGCTTTAGGACAAGTGGGAGATTGTTAGATATATGTGCCCTAGAAGCCAGAATTGGCTGACACTTGTAATACACTTCTAGGGGCAAAATTATAATTTTGACTAAAATTAATAAAATGGGTTATTTTCTATCACATATGTGTATTTAGTGTCTGTGATACATCCTTTGAGTTAATGGTAATGATAATTCATATTTTCAAGAGTTGAAAATTTAAGACATGAATAATCATTATTAACTCATAAATTGCTCCCGACCATAGGATCATCACGAGGATGGTGATTGATCCGGAAGGTTGGTGTACAATCGCTTCTCTTTAGTAGATGAGTCTTGAGTCTATGGTGTGGAGACACCGGAGCGAGAGTACAGGTACTCGTTAGAGAACGAGGGCACTGAGCGTGACCACCTCGAGTAGTCATTAGGGAGTCTACCTTCTCGTCAATGACTGACTCGATGCTGCAGTAGTGTGTCTGGTTCTTTGACCTGAGATGCATCGGCAGTTCACCTTGAGGGTGTTATAGTTTGACTACACCATTACTCGGTCTCCTAGCCATATGGAACCCTGAGGTGTATGTTGGCTATGACATGTTCATTGTAGGAACTGGATTGCATCAAGATGGAATCTATCTACCTCGGTGGTAGAGGAGCAGCCCTATGATGATCATGAGAATCAAGTCCAGAAATCCATGGCCATGGTAGAGTGAAATAATAGAAAGAGTTTCTATTTAGATTTTCACATTGGACTCGAATCGAATGATTACATCATATGACAGAGACTAGGGTTTGACGAGTTCACCTTAACCCTAATCTGATCGGGGCTCAAGATAGAAGAACTTGAATCACACAGGTAGCTGCACCAAGAGGTTCGCATTCAGCTCTGATGGGTTGCCACCATATACTGCTAGGTGTCACTGGTGGATTTTGGGAGCAATTAGAATGATTTAGATGATCGATCATTCTAGCTGTTCGAATCAGAAGAGTTCTGATCCATCGAAAGGAGTTTCGATGATGTCGATGATAGAGATCATGACATATCCCATTACCATACAGAACTGAACCTAACTGGGTCACACAAACAAGGGTTTGAATCTGGTGATCATCAATTGAACTGATCTAGTTCAATTGATCTGAATGAGATTCAATTAGGTTCAAGAAAATCGTGCTAGCACTCGATTGAACCTAACGTTCTTCTTTTGCTATCATAAATAAGTTGTCCTGTCTGAGCCAAAGGAGTTTATGCTCAAACAGAGGCCTTCATATGGTCTGACAGGAGGTTGTCCAAGTCAGAAAAGGTTGTCTTATTTGTAAGACACTACCTGCCATTTTTGGTCACCTGCCATTTCTTGTTCTTTGACTTTGGTCAAAAGTCTACCTTTGACTGGTCAAACATTGACCATTGACACTTTGACTTTTGACCACATGTCATGCACCTATTGGAGAGCTGGTGGGGGCCTGTCCCCCTACCAGAACCTGGCAAGGAGAAGGGCGCATGCCACCCTAGGCGTGTGCCCAAGTTGGAGGCGCCTAGGAGTCCTTGTTGGACAAGGACTCCATCTCCTTTTTGGATTCCAATTAGAGTTCTTCTAAGAACCAACTTTGACTGGTCTTAGGCGTCCTCTAAGGAGGAATCCAGGGGACTCTATTCTCACCAATCAGATTTAGATCTGATTTCACAAAGGGTTGTGATTGGTTGGGAAGAAGAGGAGTTGGATCACAGCTAGTCTATAAATAAGACCCTGTATCCAACTCAGATTATATGAGATATAGAGATATGATGAGATCATAGTTTCCCCACGCCCCAAGGCTGCCTCTCCCCTCCTTCTCCATGCCATAGTCTCTTCTCCCCTTGCTCTCCACATCCAAAAGGAGTTTTGGACCTTGGTTGGTGCGATTCAGATCAAAGAAAGGCGATCAAAATAAGAAGGCTGCGCTGCTGCAAAGGACGACTGCTCATCTTCAAAAGAGTTTTGAAGATCCTCCAGATCAGATTCAGATCTGATTTTTGGAGGTATGATAGAGAAGAAGAGGATCTCCAGATCCAACCCGAGTGGATTTTGGTAGAGGCCAGGCGCTTGCGTGGCTAAGATCCAGAACCTTCCGCTGCAAATAGGATCATCAACAGGATAATAGGATTACCCAAATCAGGTAAATTAAATTTGATTTAATTTATCTTTTAATTTTATTTTATTAAAATAATAAGAATCAGATCTGAAATATATCAAGATCTGATTGAGATCAAGAGAAAAATTTTTGAAATATATCTCTTGATCTGATCAGATCTGAACGAACCTGGACCGAAAAATCAGGATTTCCCTTCAATATCATGGAACATCAATTGGTATCAGAGCTAGGTGATGGTTGGAATGTTGTGTGCTTACATTTGATTTCAGAGCCAGGTCAGAATCTGATGGTGCATGGAAGGAAAGAAGAAGTCGTATAAGGTAAAATTAGAAATATGCACAAGGATTCCATGGTATGTCTCAAATCTATCTTTGTTATTGCTATGGTTTAGCCAACCGGGAGTAGTGAGTTGAAGGTGGAGGTTGAGAGGATTAACGAAAAGAGATTTTTCTAGGGTGGAAGGATTTGGTGCATGATTTATTGATCGATCTTGGTGGAAAGGCTGGGGTGTATGACGGTTATGTAATAAATAAGGAGCGCTGGAGTGCTGCAGTAGCACTTCCCTGGAGATGCAGGGCTGAGAGAGGCTTAGTGATGCAGCGGCTGAGGGAGGTATCTCAGCAGAGAGCATCAGAATTCTCTAGAAAGATGGGCAGTGTAAGGCCATTGAAGAGAGGTTTTCCAAGGGATAATGGTCGAAGAAAAGCTGAAGAAGCGACTATACGTCCTTTGGTGTCTAGAAGGCGGAAAAGTAGTCGGAGATGTATTCAGTGGTTCAACCAAAGCATAGATTTGCAGAGCCTTAGGATGATGGAGATGGAAGATCCATGAAGGTCCAGCAGGTTAGGGCTGGGCAATTGTAGAGAGGTGCAAAGATGAGTCAGGGAGCACTAGAGTGCTGTAGGAGTGCTACCTTGGAGGCATGAGATTGAGAGAGGCTTGGTGGTGCAGCAGTCGAGGAGTGTATTTCAGTAGAGAGTGTCAGTGATATCTCAGAAAGATCGAGTACAGATCTCAGGAAGAGTCAGAGGGTCTCGGGGAGTGCCAGGAGGTCTCTAGCAGTCGGGAGTATAATGGATTAGATTTTTTCTGTAGGGACATCAGGAAGAGTCGCGGTTCAAATGGAGGATGGTTCTTCGGATGCAACTGAAGTGTTGGCTAGTGTAGGGGCAAAAGAGAAGGACTAGGGTGGAATTTTTTAGGATTCAATCGCTAGTTTCAGAAGAGTTGGATGAGCTCTTGAGTTTCAGAGGTGCCCACAGATTGTGGAGGTATCCAAGATAGCTTTGAAGAGGACCATAGAGTGTGGAGGGTTCAAACGGGCAGCGATGGTGTTCGAGGTACAGCGATAGGCTCAGTAATGCAGCGTTGAGTAATTGGCCTCTAGGGACTCGGTGATAGAGTCAGCTTCTACGGCATCAGGTGGACTTCGAATATAGGTGGAGCTCCGGAGAGGGGGCTTTACAATTGAAGAGGAATTTGAAATGAGTTCAGAGCAAAGGGGTGCGGAAGGATCGATATCCTAACACCAACGCTGGTGATGCATAGTTTCAGATGGAGCGGCATGTGCAGAAGGACAGACGTAGTTCTGAGGAGACCATGTCAGGGTTTGCAACAAGTGCCGATACAGGAACATTGCAGGTTCTCTAAGAAAGTCCAAAAAAAGTGATGCAGCTTTTAAGCAGAAGAGATCCTATAATTTCAGGATGGAGCCAAGAAGTAAGCACAGGTCTTCAGTGGTGGAGGCGATCATCTCAAAGGCCTCAAAGGTGCACAATAGCTAAAGAAGATTGACGGAGGTGATGTTTGCATAGGTGTTGTCGAGTGTGCAGGGACAGCGGGATCGTATAGGAGATCATTGTCGAGAGGTTTAACAAGGCTTGGAGCACCAAGATGGAGATTGTGATGATTGGTGGTGCTTCTAAGCCTTGGGAGGCCATAGAAGGAGTCACGGTGTTGGCTCCAAAGATTTCAGGGGCTTGGTTGGTGCTTCGGAGACTTGAGACATAAGGTGAAGCAAGGAACTAAAGTCGAAGAATCAAGACTATAAAAAGAAGATTTTTTATAGGTTAACCAGCTCAGTCTTAAACTAAGTCAGCTAAGTCTCAGAGCACATGTAAAATAGAGAGCTAAGCGTTCAGGACTGCTGGCACGACACAGGACTGGGTCGGCTCAGTTTCAGACTGAGTCGATCCAGTGGAACTTAGCCAGCTCAGTGCTGAGACTGAGCCGACTCAGTGTGTGGATAGAGTTATGCGAGGGTCTATTTTGGACTAGGATCTGGGTTAATCCTAGGGGTCTTAAGGTCTGGTTTGAGAGGTCTTAAGTGAAGAAAAAAATCTATTTTTTGGATTAGGTTCATTCAAATCTAATTTGACCAAGAGAAATCTTTTAAAAATTTTTCTCTTAGATCTAAATTAGATTTGATACTTTTCAGATCTGATTTAATGGATTTAATAAAATAAAATAAATTAAATTAAATCAGATTTAATTTATATCTTGTTCTTGGGTAATCTTATTATTCTGTGATGATCCTACTGATTGCCTGAGGTTTTGGATGTAGCCACGCAATCATTTGGCCTCTATCAGTATCCACTTGGGCAGAATTTGGATATCTCCTCCTCCTTAATCTTTTCTCCAAAGATCGAATCTAGATCTGATCTTGAAGGTCTTCAAAATAACTTTTGAAGATCCGATGTCGTCTCTTGCAGTAGTGCTGCCTTCTTCCTTTCTTATCGCCTTTCTCTTGCCTGGATTGCACCAAACTGAAGCCCAAAGCCCCTTGGGCATGGAGAGGAGAGAGAGGATCAAAGGTGGGCATGGACGAGAGAGGGAGATGGCTATATGGTGTGGGCAAGGGGAGAACCTTTTTAAACCTAGGCGCAGACATGATTTTTATAGATTCTGCTGCACCATGTAGTACCACATGATCCCAGCCAATCATATCTCTTCGTGCAATCAGATCTAAATCTGATTGGTGGGATGACATCACCTGATCTAATCAAATGAGAGCCCCTCTCCAACATCCTTAGGTGGTGCCAAGATTGGTCAAAGTAGAGTCTTAGGTGCCACCTAAGTTTATTCCATGAAGCAATCTGGAGTCCCATCTATATGGGACTCCAGGCGTCATTATCCTTGGGCACATGCCTCCCTAGGCATGTGCCCCCTCCTTTCCTCTTTCTAGCAGGGGATAAACCTCCATCTGCTCTCCTATGGGTGCATGACACATGAGCATGTCTAAGTATCAAAGGTCAATATTTGACCAAAGTCAAAAAACGAGAATTAGCAGGTGACAGAAAATGGCAGGTATTGTGTCAAATTTATCTCATAAATTAAGACAATCCTTTTTTGATCTAAACAAGCTCCAGTTAGATCAAGTAAAGATACCTGAGTGAGTCCAAACACATTTGGTTCAGTCGAGACAACATTTAATGATTGTTGAAGGAGAACTTTAGGCTCAATCGTGTGCTAGCACGATTTTCTTGAACCTAATTAAATCTAATTCAAATCAATTGAACTGGATTAGTCCAATTAATGATATCCAGATCTAAATCCTTGTTTGTGTGATCCAGTTAAATTCAATTTTGTATGGTAATGAGATATGTCGCGATCTCTATCATCAATATCATTGAAATACCTTCCAATGGATCAAAATTTTTCTGATTCAGATAACTAGAATGATCGATCATCCAAATCATTCTAATTGCTCTCAAAATCCATCAGTAACACCTAACAGTATATGGTGGCAACCCATCAGAACTGAAAATGAACCTCTTAGTGTAGTTACATGTGTGATTAAGTTCTTCTATCTTGAGCCCCGATCGGTTTAAGGTTAAGGTGAACTCGTCAAACCCTAATTTTCATCATATGAATTAATCATTCAATTCAAATCCAATGTGAAAAACTTAATAGAGACTCTTTCTATTATTTCACTCTGCCATGGCCATGGGCTTATAGATTTGATTCTCATGATCATCATAAGGCTACTCCTCATCTACCGAGGTAGATAGATTCTCTCTTGGTGCAATCCAATTTCTACAATGAACATGCTATAGCCAACATACACCTCAGGATTCTGGATGGCTAGGAGACCGAGTCATGGTGAGTCAAACTATAACACCTTCAAGGTGAACTGCCGATGCACCTCAGGTCAAAGAATCAGACACACCACTGTAGCTTCGAGCCAATCATCAACGAGAAGGTAGACTTCCTTATGACTGCTCGAGATGGTCACGCTCAGTACCCTCGTTCTCTAATAAGTACCTATACTCTTGCTTTCGATGTCTCTACATCGTAGACTCAAGACTCATCTACTATAAAGAAACGATTGTACACCAACCTTCCGGATCAATCACCATCCTCATAATGATCCTACGGTCGGAAGCATTTTATGAGTTAATAATGAAAATTCATGTCTTAAATTTTTTAACTCTTAAAAATAAGAATTATTATTACCATTAACTCAAAGGATGTATCATAGACACTAAATATACATCGTGATAGAAAATAATTTATTTTATTATTTATAGTCAAAATTATAAATTTGTCCTTAGAAGTGTATAATAAATATCAGCCAATTCTGGCTTTTACGGCATACATATCTAACAAACTCCCACTTGACCTAAAGCCAATTGGCTACAAATCTAAGTCTCATCTTCTCAAGGTAGGCTTCGATCTTCTGCTGGCCCAATGGCTTTGTGAGTGGGTCTATCGCATTATCTGTAGAGTCGACTCTCTTGACCTCGACATAACCTTTCTTGAGGTAATCGTAGATGAGGTGGCATCGCCACTCGATGTGCTTGAATTTTTGGTGAAACCACGGCTCCTTAGCAAGGGCTATGGCGCTATTATTGTCGCAATATAGAGGAATGACATCTGATGGCATCACTCCAATCTTTGTAGTAAACTTCTTGTACCAGAATGCCTCCTTCGTAGCTTCTGATGCAGTGATGTACTCTGCATCTATGGTGGAATCTGCTATCACTATTTGCTTGAAAACTCTTCTAACTGACAGTACCATCATTACACACAAACAGACTACTAGATGTCGACTTTCGATCATCTACATCGATCATAAAATTCGAGTCTATATACTCTTAGACTTGGAGTTCTCCATTACTAAAAACCAACATATCCTTAGTTCTTCTCAAGTACTTAAGGATACATTTCATAGAAGTCCAGTGTTCTTCACCTGGATTCGATTGATATCTACTCATGACACTCATAGCATGGGCTATATTAGGACGTGTACATAACATGGCATACATGAGGCTCCCTACTACTAAAGCATAAGGGATCTTGCTCATGCATTCTATCTCCTTAGGTGTACTAGGGCACATCTTCTTAGAGAGATGAAGGCCATGTCTGAAGGGTATTAATTCCTTCTTAGATTTTTTCATGCTAAACCTCTTTAGCACTTCCTCTATATACATCTCCTATGAAAGTCCTAGCATCCTATTCGGTCTATTTTAATAAACCTTAATTCCTAGAATAAAGGATGCTTCTCCTAGGTCTTTCATCGAGAATTCTTTGAATAACCGCATTTTAACTATGGTCAACATGAAAATATCGTTCCCAATAAGGAGGATATTTTGTACGTAGATGATATTTGATCAACATTTCATGTGTCTTCATATTTTGTAATCAAAATAGGCTGCAATAGCAAGCAATGTGCGAATGAATTTAAGCATAGCTACTGGCAAAAAGATATCTTGATAGTTAATGCCTTCGTGTTGACTATACTCTTTTGCCACTAATCTAGCTTTGAATGTCTCTACATTCCCATCTACACCAATTTTTCTCTTGTAGATCCATTTACAACTAAAAGGTACTATACCTTCTGGTGGATCTACCAAGGTCCAGACTTACTTTGAGTGCATCGAATCAATTTTTGACTTCATTACCTCTAACTATTTCTCAGAGTCGATATCCGATATCACCTCATCATAGATTTTGAGATTATTATCATGAACCCCATTACCTATGAGGAATATTTTCTCTACTTTCTCTAAAATAGTACCTAAGTACCTCTCAGGAGGATGAAAAATCCTTTTCGATCTATGAGGTGGAGGAGGTAATGATTGTATTGGCTCAATCTAATTTGGTTCCATTTGGTCCTTAGCTTGTTGCTCTTGTGAGACTTTCTCCTCAAGCTTGATCTGCTTTTCAATGTCGCTATCTTGAATAAACTATTTTTCAAGAAAGATGGCATGTCGACTCACAATCACATTATGATCTTCTAGAATGTAGAAATTATTGTAGTCCACAATATTCCAGGCATCACCTAGCTCTGATACCATATTATAGACCCATGATATCGCTCGAATGCCAATCATCCTTGACTTCATAAGCACCGATATCATATTGCGGAAGCTCTTATCTCTAGCATGGACCTGAAGGAACCAGTAATGTTCTCTATGGGCAGCAAACCACCGATCCTCCACCTGGATTTGTGATGGGGCACCTCCCTCCTTAGGCTTGAGGGAGACGTCCCCTTTTCTAGGGCTTCTTCAAGAACCTAGGATGGCAACTCTAGAGAGAAGAGAAGAAGAGAGTTGAGGGAGAAAAGGTCTGTGTTCCATACAAAATCCTAATACAACTTATGTATTTATACATGGCCATTAGGCCCGATCAAAAAACTCCTCGGCTAACCCAATACATGAAAGCACTCACCGAGCCCATGTACACCCATATCTCCTATGCTCTCATCCTCTGGATCTAGATCTGACCCATACATAAATTAGCCACCTTAAGATCTCTCAAACCAGATCTTAAGACCCCTAGGATCAATCCGAATCCTAGCCCAAAATAGACTCTCACATAACTCTGCCCATGCACTAAGCCGGCTTAGTCTAAGTTTCACTGGGTCGGCTCAGTTTGAAACTGAGCCAGCCCAATCCCATACCGTGCTAGTAGTCCCGAACGTGCAGCTTTCTATTTTTTCTATGCTCTGAGACTTAGCCAATCCAATTTTGGACTGAGTCGGCTAACCTACAAAAAATCCTTTTTCTGCAGTCTTGATTCTCGACTTTGGTTCCTTGCTTCACCTTGTGTCCCAGATCTACGAAGCACCAACAAAGCCCTTGGAATCTTCGGAGCCAACATCTTGACTCCTTCCATGGCCTTCCAAGACTTGGGAGTACCATAAATCCTTACAATCTCCATCTTGGTGCCCCAAGCCTTGGCAAATCCCTCGACAATGACCTTCTGCATGATCTCGCTGTCCCTACACACTCAACAGCCCCATGCAAACATCGCTTCTACCAATCCTCTTCAGCTATTGTGCACCCTTGAGGCCTTTGGGATGACTGCCTCTATAGTTGAAGACCTGTGCTTGCTTCTTGGCACCATTCTGAAATTGTAGGATCCCTTCTGCTTAGTAGCTGCATCACTTTTTTTGAACTTTTCTAGAGAACCTATAGTATTTCTGCACCAGCACATACTGTATCATCTGATACGATCTCCTCGGAACTATGCCTGTCCACCTACACACGCCGCTCTACCTGAAACTGTGCATCACCGATGCTCTGAACTCATGTCAAATTTTCTCTCCAATTGTGAAGCCACCACTGCAGAGCTCCACCTATATCCAAAGTTTATCTGATGCTGCAGAAGCCGACTTTATCATCAAGTTCCTTAAGGCCAACCATCCAACGCTGCACTGTTAGGCCTGCCACTGTACCTCGAACACCATCACTGCCTCTTCGAACCCTTCGCACTTTGCGGCCTTCTTTGAAGCCATCTCAGATACCTCCGCAACCCGTGGGTTCCTCCAAAATCCAAGAGCTCATCCAACTCTTTTAAATCCAGCGACTGAACCCTAGGAAATTTTACCCTAGTCCTTCTCTTCTGCCCCTACACCAGCCATCGCTTCAGTTGCACCCAGAGAACCATCCTTCACCTGAACCATGACTCTCCTTGGTGCTCCTATGAAGCAACCTGATCCATGATACTCCTAACTTCCTGAGACATTCTGGCACTCTATGAGACCTCCTGACTCTCCCTGAGACCTGCACCCGATTTCTCTGAGATACCACTGACACTCTCTGTTGAGATACACTCCTCGGCTGCTGCACCACCGAGCCTCTCTCAGCCTCGTGCCTCTAGGGTAGCGCTCCTGCAGCACTCCAGCTATCCCTGACTCATCTCTACATCGCTCTATAGCCGTTCAGTCCTAACCTATTGGATCTCCATGGATCATCCATCTTCATCACTTCCAAGGCTTCGCAAATCCATGCTCTAGTCGAACCGCTGAATACATTTCTGACTACTTTCCTACCTTTCAGACATCGAAGGATGTATAATCGCTTCTTCAGCCTTCCTTCGATCATTATCTCTTGAAAAATCTTTCTTCAACAGTCCTACACTGCCCATCTTTCTAGAGAACTTTGATGCTCTCCACTGAGATATATTCCTCGACTACTGCATCATCGAGCTTTTCTCAGCCCTGCATCTTTAGGGAAGCACTACTACAGCACTCCAGCGCTCCCTATCTGTCACATACCCATCATACACCCTGGTCTTTCCACCAAGATCGATTAGCAAATCATGCACCAAGTCCTTCCATCCTGAGAAAATCTCTTTTCATAAATCTTCTCAACCTCCACCTTCAACTTGCTGCTCCTGGTTGGCCAAACCACAGCAACAACAAGGTAGATTTGAGACATACCATAGAATCCTTGTGCAGATTTCTGATTTCACCTTGTATGACTTCTCCTTCGCTTTCATGCACCGTCAGGCTCTGAAATCTAGCTCTTTCTATGCACCATTAGACTCTGAAACTTGGCTCTGATACCATGTTGTAGTCCACAATATTTCAGGCATCACCTAGCTCTGATACCATATTATAGATCGATGATATCGCTTGAATGTCAATCATCCTTGACATCACAAGCACCGATATCATATTGCGGAAGCTCTTGATCTCTAGCATGGACCTAAAGGAACCAGTGATGTTCTCTATGGGCAGCAAACCACTGATCCTCCACCTGACTCTGTGATGGGGCGTCTCCCTCTTTAGGCTTGAGGGAGACGCCCCCTTTTCTAGGACTTCTTCAAGAACCTAGGGTGGCAACTCTAGAGAGAAGAGAAGAAGAGAGTTGAGGGAGAAAAGGTCTATGTTCCACACTCTATTAAAATTCTAATAT
This sequence comes from Cocos nucifera, assembly GCA_006176705.1. Lineage (NCBI taxonomy): Eukaryota > Viridiplantae > Streptophyta > Magnoliopsida > Arecales > Arecaceae > Cocos > Cocos nucifera. The sequence goes on from QRFJ01001616.1 coordinate 181,699, forward strand.
AACCTATGTATTTTTACATAGCCATTAGGCCCGACCAAAAAACTTTTCGACTAACCCAATACATGAAAGCACTCACTGAGCCCATGTACACTCGTCTCCCATGCTCTCATCCTCTGGATCTAGATCCGATCCATACATGAATTAGCCATCTTAAGACCTCTCAAATTAAGCCTTAAGATCCCTAGGATCAACTTGGATCCTATCCCAAAATAGACCCTCGCATAACTCTGCCCGTGCACTGAGCTGGCTCAGTCTCAGCATTGAGCCGGCTAAGTTTCACTAGGTTGGCTCAGTTTGAAACTAAGCCAGCCCAGTCCTGTGGCATGCCAGCAGTCCCGAACGTGCAGCTCTTTATTTTTTCTGTGCTCTAAGATTTAGCCAACCCAATTTTGGACTGAGTCAGCTAACTTGTAGAAAATCTTTTTTCTGCAGTCTTGATTCTCCGACTTTGGTTTCTTGCTTCACCTTATGTCCTAGGTCTACGAAGCATCAACCAAGCCCTTGGAATCTTCGGAGCCAACACCCTGACTCCTCCCATGGCCTCTCAAGGCTTGGGAGCACCACAAATTCTCATAGAAATAATATCCTAATGACTCTTTAGTATCCTATAAATCAAGCTTTAAAGGACCTATAGTCTAACTTGTTCGCTTGTTGTCTTTTGATATGAGCCGGACAATCCCAAATTTTGAGATGACTCAGACTTGGTTTCTTACCATGCCATATCTCATATGGTGTAGTAGGAACAATTTTAAAAGGAACCCTATTTAGTAAGTATATTACAGTTAACAGACTATATCTTCAAAGAAAATCAAAAAGGTCTGTGAAGCTCATCATAAATCGGACCATATCTAATAAGATTCGATTCCTCCATTCTAAAATTTTGTTGAGTTGAGGTATTCTAGGAGGAGTTCATTGAGAGACTATACCATTTTTTTTGAGATAGTCTAGAAATTTCTGACTAAGGTATTCACCTCCTCGATCTGATCGAAGAACCTTAATGGATTTTTCAGTTTGCTTTTCTACTTCATGTCTGAATTTCTTGAATTTTTCAAAAGCTTCAGACTTGTGTCTCATCGATACACATACCCATACCGAGATAAATCATTTATAAAGATTATGAAGTAGATAAAGTTGCCTCTAGCCGACACATCAAATGGACCGCACACATCAGTATGTACTAGGGCAAGAAGATTCGTGGCCCTTTTCTCATATCCTATAAAAGGGATCTTAGTCATTTTGCCATGAAGACAAGATTCATAAATTAGATATGACTTGAAAGTCAATGGACTCAATAGCCTGATTTTTTCTAATTTGTTAATCCTATCTTCTGCTATATGACCTAGTCTTAGGTGCCATAGATACCTATCATTTGGACTATCCCTAGGTCATTTTGGTTTTATGACATTCACATTTTGCTCGATATTAAAAATAGATACATCAATATGTAACTGATAAAAATCGTTAATAAGAAAATCACTTGCAATTTTATTTCTTTTATAAAGAATATTATAATGGTCCTTAAGAAAACTAATTACATAGCCTTCTTATGTTAAACATGAAGCAGAAATCAAATTTCTGCTTGCTGTAGGCACAAAATAACAATCCTTTAATACTAAGTCTAAACCAGATGGTAGTCGAAGAGGATATGTTCCTACGACCATAATAATAACTCTTGCTCTATTTTCGATGCATAGGATCATCTCACCATCCCTCACCCTCCTGCTATTTTTAAGATCCTACATGAAAGTGCACAAATGAGTACTAGAACTAGAGTCAAGTACCCAACTGGATGCAGAAGAAATCGTAAGGTTAGACTCAATAACGAGCATACCTCCAGAAGGACCTACCTCCTTCTTATTCTTCAAGGTGGCCAGGTAAGTAGGACAGTTTCGCTTCCAGTGGCCGTCAGTATTGTAATGGAAATACTTTTCTTTGTCAGTGGCCTTCTTCTTCAGTTTTATCTTTTTCTTCTTTTCTCCTTCCACCTTTTGCCTTTTCACAGACTTCTTCTTCTTTCCAAAAGACTTTCTCTTGGAAGAAGTTCATTCCATAGCAAGCACTGAGCCTTTAAAACCTTTCATAGAAAGCTCAGCAGTAACCAGTATGTTCATAAGCTTGGCCGAAGAATTTTGAAGTTTACGCATATGGTAGTTCATGATGAACCACCCATATGCATTAGTCAAGAATTGCAGAATTATATCATTCTATAAATCTAGGTCCAACTTCACACCAAGCTTCTCAAGATCTTCCAAATTCTTGATCATCATCAGATAATGATCTTGGACTGACTGTCCATCATGCATTTTAGCCTTGATCAATCATTTAGTGACTTGATACTTGGCTGTGTGACTCTGTTCACCAAACATCTCTTATAGGTGAGCCAACATTTGGCAGACAGTCCTGATATCTTTATGTTGGCACTAAAGCTCATCAGACATTGAGCCTAATATGTAATATCTGGCCTTATTATCTTCGTCCATCCACTTATCAAGAGATGATCTCTGTTCAGTAGATGGATGAGCTGGTAATGTGGGGGGGGTCCTGATCCAATACATGAGTTAATTTTTCAAAACCTAAAATAATTTTGAAGTTCCAGAGCTAATCCTTGTAATTGGATCCGATCGATCTACGGGTGTCCAGGATACATGCTAGTGGGTTGGATGCAAACATCTTCCTGTAGAGAACCAAAATTTTTAGTTAGATATTATAATTAAGACTTGACCAATTTATTTAGAGATTTTATTTTTAAATAAATTAGCTTCCACTATTTTCCTGGATCCCTACACTCTCTTTGTAGAAATGCAAAAATCTCCACAATTAATGATTTCTAGTGGGTGGTGCGATCCCACCAACTGACTCATCACCTCACCTAATAGTTATTGATGATGGATTAGTCAATGAGTGAACAACTCTTGTTCAATGATTCTCTAATCATGGTACACCCAAACTTGGTCTCTAATTCATGAATCTCACCGTGCCCAGAACATTGATCCACTTCTTAATTAAGTCAGATCCACCATTTGCACAGATTGGATTCCTAACTGAGTCTCTCATCGTATCCAAAATATTGAGCCCAATCCATCTTTCAGCCCGTAGCATCCAATGCCTAATAGATATGGTTGCATCTTTTCGGTGCAACTGAATCACTATAATCAACTGAGAACAATCAACCCCGGAAAGGACCCCGCACATCTACAATGGTGGAAGACCTTAGACTTAATCTTTTCTTAGGGAGATTTGATTTAGGTCTCATTAAACTAGACTTGACATAGTCATAATAATTATGACTAACCTAGTGGCATGGGTTAGCTCAGATTATTGGCCACCTCAGATCAGGACTGAGCCAACAAAAATGACCAGGTAAGTGAGACTGGTGGAAGGGATATGCCATTAACTCAACAAGAATACATTCGAGTCGAGTAGCTTTCAATTAAAAATTAGTCAGTCGTATCTGCCAAACTTACCTTAGATACTAAATTATTGAGCCAGAATCAATTGGGTTAGCCTACAATCCAGACTCTAACCACTGAGCCTAATTAGGTCTTAGCTTGATCGATCACTCATGTGATTCGATCTTGACCTAGACTTAATTCTATTAGGCTGGTCAATTTAAATACTCTTGATCCCATCTAACCAACTCATAATTAGATTTGATCAACCGCTTAGACCTAATTAAGCTATCCAATCCGAACCTAATTTTATGAATATATCTTAAATCTAAAAATTTTTAATTTTAGACTTAATATATTTCATAATCTTAATTCTCAATTAAGTTTAGAGTTTACAAACAAAACATGTAAATAAAATTCTAGGATTTTAAGATCTAGGATTTTGCAGAAAATAAGTTTTTGAATTTCTGATTAAGGACGAACGCGCAGCACCCCTACACATCATAAGAACACCCCATAGAATGGAAGGAGAGGGCATTTAAATCCTACTTTATTCTTATAATCGGATGGCCAAGGGGAATACCTTAATTAGAAATATAAAAACTACAAAACTAGTTAGATTTACATCATATATCTCGTATATAAAATTGATCTAACTATAAACATATTTTGCATACATCTCATGTATCATATCATGTATATTTTTTAGATCTAAATTATCTCATAATCATCTAAAAAATTAAAATTAAATTGATCATATCAAAATAAATTCTATACTAGATAATTATGTAGAACTATTCTATAATTAGTCTAAACATGCATTCATCATATCTCATATGAACAAAAATTAAATAATTTTATTTTTTATTTTTTAGATCTTATTATAATATTTATAATATCAAAAAATAATAAATTAATTAATTTAAAAATTATAATTTAATCAAATTAAATTATGATCATGCAAGACTATACATAGAACTATTCTAGTCTACAACTAGTCATGCATCTTGTTGAACTTAGATCTAAATTATTTAATTTTTATTTTTTTGATTTTAGATCTAATCATATCTTATGTGACATCCAAAATTATCTAATTATTATATTAAAATTAAATTAAAATTAAATCTAAATTATTTATAAAAATCTGGCTCTGATACTAGTTGAAGGGGAAAATCTATTTTTCGGATCAGGTTTGTTCAAATCTGATTTGACCAAAAGAAATATTTAAAAAAAAAATTTTTAGATATAAATCAGATCTAATACTTTTTATATCTAATTTTGATGGATCTAATAAAATAAAATAAATTAAATTAAATTATATTTAATTTATATCTTATTCTTGGGTAATCTTATTATCCTATGATGATCCTACTGATTGCTTGAGGTTCTGCATGTAGCCACGCAATCATCTAGCCTCTATTAGTATCTACTCAAATAAAATTTGGATATCTTCTTCTTCTTAATTTTTTTTCCAAAGATCAGATCTGGATCTGATCTTAAAGGTCTTCAAAATAACTTTTAAAGATTCGATGTCATCTCTTGCAATAGTGCTGCCTTCTTCCTTTCTTGTCACCTTTCTCTTGCCTGGATCGCACCAAACTGAAGCCCAAAGCCCCTTGGGTGTGGAGAGGAGAGAGAGGATCAGAGGTGGGCATGGAGGAGAGAGGGAGATGGCTATGTGGCATAGGGAAGGGGAGAACCTTTTTAAACCTAGGTGCAGACAGGGTTTATATAGATCCTACTGCGCCATGCAGTGCCACATCATCCCGGCCAATCATGTCTCTTCATGCAATCAGATCTAAATATGATTGATGGAATGACATCACCTGATCCAATCAGATGAGAGCTCCTCTCCAACATCCTTAGGTGGTGCCAAGACTGGTCAAAGTAGAGTCTTAGGCGCCACCTAAGTTTATTCCATGAAGCAACCTGGAGTCCCATCTGTATGGGACTCCAGGCATTATTATCCTTGGGCACACGCCTCCCTAGGCTTGCACCCTCTTCTTTCCTCTTTTTAATAGGGGGACAAACCTCCATTTGCTCTCCTATGGGTGCATGACACATGGGCAGATGTCTAAGTGTCAAAGGTCAACATTTGATCAAAGTCAAAAGACAAGAATTAGCAGGTGACGAAAAAAGATAGGTGTTGTCTTAAATTTATCTCATAAATTAAGATAATTATTTTCTGACCTGGACAAGCTTCAGTCAGACCAAATAAAGGTACCTGAGTGAGTCCAAATATATTTGGCTCAGTCGAGACAACATTTAATGATTGTTGAAGGAAAACTTTAGGCTCAATCGTGTGCTAGCATGATTTTCTTGAAACTAATTGAATCTAATTCAAATCAATTGAACTGAATTAGTCCAATTGATGATATCCAGATCCAAACCCATGTTTGTGTGATCCGATTAGGTTAAATTCTATATGATAATGAGATATGTCACAATCTCTATCATTGACATCATTGAAACACCTTCCAATGGATCAAAACTTTTCTAATTCAGACAACTAGAATGATCAATCATCCAAATTATTCTAATTGCTCCCAAAATCCACCAATAACACCTAGCAGTATATGGTGGCAACCCATCAAAATTAAAAATGAACCTTTCGGTGCAGTTATATGTATGATTAAGTTCTTCTATCTTGAGCCCCGATCGGTTTGGGATTAAGGTGAACTCATCAAACCCTAATTTTCATCATATGAATTAATCATTCGATTCAAATCCAATGTGAAAATCTTAATAGAAATTCTTTCTATTATTTCACTCTATCATGGCCATGGACTTATGGATTTAATTCTCATGATCATTATAAGGCTGCTCCTCATCTACCAAGGTAGATAGATTTCTTCTTGGTGCAATCCAATGCCTATAATGAACATGCTATAGCCAACATACACCTCAGGATTCTGGATGGCTAGGAGATCGAGTCATGATGTAGTCAAACTATAACATCCTCAAGGTGAATTACCGATGCACCTCAGGTCAAAGAACTAGACACACCACTATAGCTTCGAGCCAGTCATCGACGAGAAAGTAGACTTTCTTATGATTGCTCGAGGTGGTCACACCCAGTACCCTCATTCTCTAACGAGTACCTATACTCTCACTCCCGATGTCTCTACATCATAGACTCAAAACTCATCTACTATAAAGAAGCGATTGTACACCAACCTTTCGGATTAATTACCATCCTCATGATGATCCTACGGTCGAGAGCATTTTATGAGTTAATAATGAAAATTTATATCTTAAATTTTTCAACTCTAAAAAATAAGAATTATTATTTTTATTAACTCAAGGGATGTATCATAGATACTAAATATACATTATGATAGAAAATAATCCATTTTATTATTTATAGTCAAAATTATAATTTTGTCCTTAGAAGTGTATAATAAATGTCAGCCAATTCTGGCTTCTAGGACACACATATCTAACATTAAGGGGGCTAATTCATATATGGATTGAGTCTAGATCCAGAGGATGAGAGCATGGGAGACATGGGTGTATATGGACTCGGTGAGTGCTTTCATGTATTGGCTTAGTCGGAAAGTTTTTTAGTTAGGCCTAATGGCTATGTATAAATACATAGGTTGTATTAGGATTTCATAATGCTATGGAATATAGACCTTTTCTCCCTCAACTCTCTTCTTCTCTTCTCTCTAGAATTGCTGCCCTAGGATTCTTGAAGAAGTCCTAGAGAAGGAGGATGTCTCCCTTAAGCCCAAGGAGGAAGGTGCCCCATCATAGATCCAGATGGAGGATCAGTGGTTTGCTACCTATAGAGAACGTCACAGGTTCCTTCAGATCCATGCTAAAGATCAGAAGCTTCCGCAACATAGTATTAGTGCTTGTGATGTCAAGGATGATTGGTATTCGAGCGATATCATGAAACATCAATTGACATCAGAGCTAGGTGATGCCTGGAACGTTGTGTGCTTACACAAACAGTTCCGACAAAGACTTAGGGGAGAACCCCTTCAACAATAAAGATATCATCAAGAAGTTGGTCAACAGATGTACTCTATCCAAAGTTGTAGATAGGATTATCGAGGTCGACCCCGAGCAGCGCACCTAGGATTCTCTGGGATCTTTCTATGAGGTAAGTCGATCCGTCTCTCTTTTTCCTTCATTCCTTTATTAGCTTATCCATTACCTCTTCATTGACATTAGTCGCTTGGTCATTTTTTTATAGATAGGACACTAATTTATCGCTAATATCAAGATGATGAACCGCATAAAGTTGGAGGCCATGAAGGCTGAAAAAGATCATCAAGTCGAAGTTGCACGCCTCCTTGAAGAGAAAGCTAAGGTCGATCATCTCATCAAAGAGAGATCGGCCGAGTTTGAAGGCCTTCACCAAACTGCACAAGATGTCGAATAGGCTTTAGCGAGGGCGAAGGAGGAGCTGGCCCTTGAGGTTGAAAAGGGGGAAAAGATGGAAGCTGAAATGGTAGAGAAGGAGCAGTAAACTTTGGATCAAATTACAGAGGCCAAGTTCAGTCTATGGAGGAATTCAAGGTCTTTTCTGAGATGAGGGACCTGAATGTCAAGTTCAGCCAAGATGCTTTTATCAAAGGGTTCAAGCTTTGTGAGGATAGGATAGCCAACAAGTTTCCCGAGCTCGACCTTGTCTTCCTTATTGAAGGAGCCTCTAGAGAAGAAGTGGAACCATCTGCCACCATAACAGAGCTTCCCTCTATCGAGCCTATCACCGAAGAGCTAGGGCCGATTGATGCGGCGTCGAACTCTTCGATTGCCCCTCTAGAGGTCTGAGATCTCTTAATTTGTATTTTTTTTTACTTGCCTCTTTTTTTTATATTCAAGAAACATTTTGATTAATGAAAATAAATTTACTTTAAGTTTGTGTTATGATGTGCATATTTTTTAGAATTTCTCTAGTGAAGATAACCATGCTACGACTCCTCCCACCAATGCTGCCCTGCTGTCTCAGGGTCTTCCTTTGCGATCTGTCATTAAGAATATGAAGAGGAAAGTTCATCAAACTAAGAAAAAATTAAAGAAAGTACTAGCAAACAACCTATAAAAGTAAGACTTTTCTTGATGCTAGTAGAAATAAATTAGAAATGCTCAAGGAAAAACTTTTTATATTCTAGACCTTAACTCTTTATTGAATTTTCTTAATACTTGATTCCTCAATATCTCACAGATTTTCTGATCCGTGCATCAATTTTCTTTTAAAAAATATTTAGTTTAATTCATTTCTTAAGCATAATCAGGTGTCTAAATATTAAATACTAACTTTTTTGAGGACTTAAAATTTTAAAATTTTTATTTTTCTCCCTCTAACTTAATCGACATTATCCTCAATGGAGAAGAAAAAAAAATAAAGGGTGTAATAAAGAACATGAAAGAATACACCTGACTATATTTTTGATCCAGCACATGCCTTTAAAAATTTGGACTCTCCCTCCAACTTATTCAAATTATCCTAAAAAAAATAAACTAAAAAGATAAGTTAGATAAAAACTAAATATTGGGTTGCCTCCCAACAAGCGCTAAGTTTATCGTCTTCAGCCAGACACAATGCAGCTTACTATCCTGTGTCAAATATTAGATTGATAAATTCCAATGATTTTGAATTGCCAATCTCAAAAAGTTAATTTATAATCCCATTATTGATATATTCATTATTAATTTTAGGGATATAATTTATGATTCTATTCTTAGATCCATATTTATTAAGAATTTCTTCTATTTGTTCTTCTAAAATACTCATGAATGGAGTTTTAGGAGTTAAGTTTGATTCAATGGGTGCTGGAATGGTGACTAAAGGCTGTTTTAATTTTGGAGGTAAATTAATGTGATCTTGCTTAAATAACTCCATTGATATTTCATTACATGCCTCTTGATTTTTGTAAGAAGAACCAGCTTTTAGGATTGAAGGAAATAGGACATTAGGTTTATAAGTCTCGGGTAAATCATCTATTCTCTTTTTTCCTATTTTTATCTCATTTAAATTGGAACTAGCATAAGTACTAATTCTTGGCTTGGATTCTTCTATATGGCTAGTCTCAGTACTAACCAATTCATCTAAATTTTTATTTTGACTAGCATCAATACTAACCTCTCTCACCTGGTCTTGGTATGGGTTCATAAAAATCCTACAGCTTTTAAGTTCAGACATTACTTTAGTATTCTCAGATTGGGAATTCTTAAGTGAGACATTAAATTGATAACTTGGTCTAGATGGTTGGTGGACATTAGGTGGGTTGTTTAAAATTGGTAGGTTTGGTAGTTGATCTAATTCTCTCCTCATGTTAGACTCAACTAATTATCCTATTTGAGCTTCTAGTCTGGCGATAGATTGCTGTTGAGTTAGAATCAATTGTTAAAGTTAGTTAAATCTATCATCAGCTAGATTGGTCTGTTGAGGAGGTGGGTATAAGGGCTGATTATGATATGGTGGCTGGAAAGGCTTACTAGGCTGACCTTTGTTATAGGCATAATTTTGGTATTGGGATTTATTTTGATAATTTTGTATCGATAAAATTTGGGTCTGAGCCTGAGACTATTGAGATGTCCAAGAAAAATTTTGGTGGTTGCTCCAATCTAGATTATATGAATTTGAAAATGGATCATTAACCAGCTTGAAGTAGCCTTTAGCAGCTTGGACTTATTCTTGGATAAAAGATGAAAACTATGTAGTCATAGGACATTCACTCACATGATGGATTAGGCTAGCACAGATTGAACAAATCTCCTGATAATTAAAAGATGATGTGAATTATGCAGAAGATTGTTGACCTAGAGTTAGGACTTGATCTAATTTCTGAGCAAGAAAGTCCACTTTATTTATCAAATTTAAATCAGTCTTATGACTAGATTCTAGATGTTTAAATTCATGGATCCCTGCCCAGATTTGGTGGAAAGACAATGAAGCATGGTTAATTGAGTTTTCACTCAGGATTTCAAATAAGGTATAGGCTTCGTCCTCACTCTTGTTCATGAATGCACCTCCATAGGATGCATCTACTATCTATCTGTATTGGTCTCCTAAACTCTCATAGAAAGCTTGAACTATTTGCCACTTAGACAAACCATGGTGTGGGCATTTTCTAAGAAGTTCCTTAAGTCTCTCCTATGACTTGTGAATCTGTTCCCCTGAAAACTGAACAAATTCAATGATAGCTCGCCTCATAGTATTGGTTCGGTCTATGGGGTAAAATTTTTTAAGAAATTCATTTTGCAAGTTAGCCCAAGTTTTAATTGATCTCCCTATTATCCCAAGCCAGTACTTGGCTTTATCTTTTAATGATAAGGAAAATAAAATTAGTCTAAGGGCATCATTAGTTAAATTTTGAATTCTCATCGTAGAGCAGATTTCTAAGAATTCATCCAGATGTTTATAAGGATCTTCATTGGTGTTTCCATAAAAAGATAGAAGCATTTGGATTGTAGTCGGCTTGATCTCATAGTGGATAGCATGAATTTCAGGTAATTGGATACAAGTCGATGGGTTATAGGTAGAAGGAATAAAGTATTCTTTCATCTGCTTAGGTGGTTCTCTAAAATTTTCAGCCATTTGATTATCGGGTTTAATACAATTTAGCCTTTTAATTTATAGTTGGATTCATAGATCAGGTAAAGCGATTTCCTACCATGCATGCACTAGTGCAAC
>QRFJ01001616.1:192760-262260 GCA_006176705.1 Cocos nucifera
CTAGCCATTCTCCCATTGGCTTGACCATGCCAAATTTTCTTCGAGTAACCAAATCCTTTCCTAGTTAGTTTTCAACTTGACCTTTAGAGAACTTGCCTTGGTCAGTAAGTCCATGCCCTTATCGCTACCGAGCTTCTTTACCTATTCCAACTCCTCTATCAGATGGTGCTTCTTATTGAAATTGTCCATAGTATCCTTTATGGACCTTGACAAGATGGTGACTTCAATTGTAGCTTTAAGAATAATGCTTCTTCACTTTCGAAGCTGCTCTAACTTGGATAATTATACGTTTCTTCATATAACAAATTTATTTTAATAAAATAGTTTTCAAGTATTTCTCACTAAGTAATCGGATCTCTTTACCTAAGCAAGCATTGAGTTTCGTATCAAAAAGTGGGAAGGGCAAAGAAGCTCATTGTAAAGCTAGTCTTAACTCGTAGCCTGTTTGATTCGAGCTAGTAAGCCCGAGGGATATTTTATACCCAGTATCCTAAAGCCAACTAGTTTGGAAGTCATTGGTCCAAGACTTGCTACATAGATCAAATAGAAAGCTTAAGGGGTTAAGACACTCAATAGTGATACAACGTTAAAAAAAAAAAAAGCATTGGTTTCTCACCGAGTAATTGGGTCCCATTGCCTAAGTAAGCAATGATATTCATGTCAAAAAGTGGATAATATAAAAATAAAAAATCAATAAATGAAGGACGGAAGTAGCAATACACTTGTCTATATAAAAGTTTAGACAAATCAAAGATAAAGATGGAATAATTTAGAAAAAAATTTAAAAAATTTAATATTTTTTACTTAATTTTTTTATTAATAAGTATTAATATCCTAATGATATATCTCATTTAAGCTCTACCGAATATCAATGGTCATTTTAAAAATTGCTTAGGTAAAATTTGAAACTCTAAAGTTAAAAGGTATTTAAAACTAAATTCTTTCTTTACTCGAGGATGAGCAAAGCTTAAGTTGGGGGGTGTGATAAGCATCATAAATTTATCAATAAAAATATTAATTTATTAATTAATTTATATTAATTTTTAAAAATTATTAATCAATTTATATATAATTTTTAAAAAATTCATATTTTTATTAATTAAAAAATTAATTAAAAAATAATAAAAATTTAAAAATAAAATTTTATTATCAATGGAAAGAGTTCATTTTTTTGATCATAATGAAATAAATTTTGAGTAAAACGGAGCTAAAACAAAAAAAAATATGAATTTTTAAAAAAATAAAATAAATAAAATTTAAATAAAAAAGAAAATGGCTCAGCCGCCTCCGCAAGCCAAGCCAAGCCATCAAAGTCGACTTAGTCGATGAAGCCATCAGCCAGTCCATGATCCAGACGTGGACCGTCAGCTCAGCAGAAACCAACGAATCACAGCGCGACACGTGGCGGACCTGGACCCTTAAAGGGTCCACAGAAATTTATCGCGGCTCATAGGGCAATCTGGTCTTTTCACTTGGCAATAGAGGCACTAATTGGATATGGTGTGTGGTGCGATCGATCCATGCAGTCCATTGGAATAGTAATTGCGCGATCGGACGACTGCGGTCAAGATCGGATGGTGGTGGTTATTTTTCGGTTTGATTCAAATTCTATCAGCAATCTGGCGCGATCCGACAGCCAAAAAATCAAGTGATGAAGATCCAATGGTTCAGAATGCTCTCGGTGGTGATCAGGACTCCCGATGCATGATTTGCGGCCAAATTTCCTCCATCAACGTGCGATCGAACGACCAGAATTTAATCCGACCTGATCTGGGTCGATACTCATCCGATTTTGATGATTTTTAGATCGTTGGATTTCTATTTACGGCTAGATTTCATCCAGAGTAGTAGAATTCATCTAGAACTTCTTTTAGTCTAATTTTTATTTAGATTTCTTTATATTTTGATGATCAAAGAGTCTCTTAGTCCCACATTGCCTAGAAGCAAACTCTCCAGCCCTCCTAGCTCTATAAAAAGGACCCCAGACCTCCAAAAATCAACATCTTCGATCAAGGTGAAGCTTTGGTATAGGGCAAAGTTAGGCTATGGGTTAATGGCTGCTTCGAAGCAATGGGTGCCGAGAAGAAGAGCCGAGCTTCTACACCATCTTTCTGCCAATGCCGATCCAAGATCAATGATCAGGCTATTTTGTTCTTTTTAAATTCCATGTATTTAAATTCTAAAATTTTAATCAATAAAAAATTTATTTTTTTATTTTAATTTTTTGCTTTTTATTGTAATTTAATTTTTACACTTTAATTATTATTTTTTTTATTGCAAATAGATGCCAAGATCTAACTAGTAGATCTTAGTACTAAGTTTAAATTTCTGCACCTTTTAATTTTTGCTTTTAATTTTCGACTTCACTTTTGATCCCAAAACTCTTTTCTTTTTTTTTTCTTTTATAAAATCAAAGATTTCAAATCTAAAAACACTATCTTTTCTATAGATTCGACCTGACTCACTGCTATCTATGGATTTTTAATTATTTTAAGAAGTCGGATTAAACTGATAAACACGGTGTCTTAACGACAACATCATGATCCTATCAGGCGAGGTCCTCATCTTGTCCCTAACAAAGGCATAGGGGTACAAAAGAACCATTGAAAGGGCCTCTTTCCTTCTTCTATCTTAAATAACCAGAGGTCTTCATTCGTGTCAGAATGAGGTTCTCCTCCTATTCCTGATATGGTTGGCCTTTTTCTTATTCTCTTATCAGAACAAGATCCTTCTCTTATTTCTAATGGGATTGCCCTTTATCTTTTTTAGGGTGAGGTCCTCCTCCTGTCCCTAACAAAGACATAGGGGCATAAAAGGACCGTTGAAAAAGCCTCTTTCCTCCTCCTATCTTAAATAATCAGAGATCTTTATCCATATCAGGATGAGATTTTTCTTCTATTTCTGACATGATTGGCCATTTTCTTGTCCCCCTGTCAGGACGAGATCCTCCTCCTGTTCCTGATGGGATTCTTCTTTACTTTTGTTAGGACGATGTCCTCTTCCTATTCCTAACAAAGACAAAGAGGCACAAAAGGACTGTTGAAAGGGCTTCTCTCCTTCTTCAATTTTAAATAACCAAAGGTCTTCATCCGTGTTAGGATGAGGTTCCTCTCCTATTCCTGATACAATTGTGAAGAAAAAACCTATTTTTCCGACACAAAATTATTTAGATCTGATTGGATCTGAAGAAATATTTTAAATTTTTTTTTTAAAATTTTAATCAGATCTAAAATGTTTTAGATCTAATCATAGATATCTACTATTAAAAGTTAAAAATAAAATTAAATTAGATTTAATTTTAAGTATCTGATTTGGTAATCTAATTACCTTGCGATGATCCTATTGATTTCTGAGGTTCTGGAAGGAGCCACGTATGTACCTAGCCTCTATTGGTATCCACTCAGATAGAATTTAAATGTCTTCTTCTCATGAATCTTTTCTCCAAAAATTAAATTTAGATCTGATTTGAAAAGCCTTCAAAATGACTTCTGAGGGCAGCCGGTTCGTCTCACGAACACCATCGCATAGATGTTGAATCTTGTGCCAAAAACCTTGGATCTTCAACTCAGATTTATGCCTAACTTTTTAGACATGTAGAAGAGAGGGAGAGAGAGGATAGAGAAGATGTGGATACTAGAGAGAAGGCTCCTTTGGATGTGGAAAAAATAAATTACATTAAGGCAGTTTCATGAGAAGAGTTCTTATACAAGTAAAGAGTCTCTTTTTGACCAAACACCTTATTAATTCAACCATTAGGACTCTTAGACCTGATCTCCATGAAAAACACTATATTTCATCTAGTTTTAACATAAAAAATCCATCTGAATGGTGCCAGCATGAAAGGATAAGGAAGAGTCCATGTGCGTCTAGGACTCTTCCCTCAAGAGTTTGATCCAAATCAAACTCTATCAAAACCTAGTTTAGGCACCTCCAAAAATCATAAAATTTTGCACACCCAAAGTATAACTTATGCCCCATCAAATATCCAAAAATTAGAGTAAAATAATTTCTAAAGAATTTTCTAAAAGTTTCTAATCATGTGACTCTCAATTCTCTCAATTAGGTCAACTATTGATTCTAGTCCAATTGCACTAGGAATGAATTTAATTTTCATAATTAATCTAACCTGGACTTATTTTAGTTAGATGAAAATAAACTCATTCAAGATAGAGAAATGTGTTAAATCAAATTTGACTTGGTTGCAATAAATCAGAAAGATTACAGAAGGAGAAAGTCAGGCTTAATCATGAGCTAGCACGATTACCTTGAACCTGATTGAATCTAATCCAAATCAATCAAACTATGTTAGCTTAATTGATGACATCCAAACCCAAATCCTTATTGGTGTGATCCAATTAGGTTCAGTTCCATATGGTAATGAGATATATCATATCTCCATCATCGACATCATTAAAATACCTTTCGATGGATTAGAACTTTTTTGATTCATACAATTAGAATGATCAATCATCAAAATCATTCTAATTGCTCCCAAAATCCATCAGTGACACCTAGTAATATATGGTGGCAACCCATCAAAAATGAAAGTAAACCTCTTGGTGCAGCTACCTGTGTGATTGGGTTCTTCTATCTTAAGCTCCGACAGGATTAGGGTTAAGGTGAACTCGTTAAACCCAATATCTGTCTTATGAATTAGTCATTCAATTCGAATCCTATATGAAACCCTTATAGAAACTCTTTCTATCATCTTCACTCTATCATGGCTATCGGCTTATGGACTCAATTCTCATGATCATCATAGGGCTACTCCTCATCTACTGAGATAGATAGATTCCTTATTGGTGCAATCCAATTTCTATAATGAACGTACTATAGCCAACATATACCTCAAGATTTCGAATGGCTAAGAGATTGAGTTATGGTGTAGTCAAACTATAGCACCCTTAAGGTGAATTATCGATGCACCTCAGGTCAAAGAACTTGACACACTACTGCAACATCGAGCCAATCATCGACGAGAAGGTAGACTTTCTTATGAATGCTCGAGGTGGTCACGCTCAGTGCCCTCGTTCTCTAACGAGTACCTATACTCTCGCTCTTGTATCTTCACACCGTAGACTCAAGACTCATCTACTCAAAGGAAGCAATCATACACCAACCTTCTAGATCAATCACCATTCTCATGATGATCCTACGGTCAGAAGCAGTTTATAAGTTAATTATAAAAATTTATGTCCTAAATTTTCAACTCTTTGAAAATATGAATTGTCATTACCATTAACTCAAAGAATGTATCACATACACTTTAAATACATACTATGATAGAAATTAATCCTTTTACTAATTTATAGTCAAAATTATAAAATTATCCTTAGAAATGTATTACAAGTGTTAGCCAATCTAGCTTTTAGGGCACACATCTAACTAACTCCCACTTGATCTAAAGCCAATTGACTATAAATCTAATTCCCATCTTCTCAAGATGGGCTTCGATCTTCTGTTGGCCTAAAGACTTTGTTAGTGGATCTACTGCATTATCCGTAGAGTCGACTCTCTTGACCTTGATGTAACTCTTCTCGAGGTAATCGCGGATGAGGTAGAATCGCTGCTCGATGTGTTTGAATTTTTGATGAGACCTCAGCTCCTTAGCTAGGGCTATGGTGCCATTGTTGTCGCAGTACAGAGGGACAGCATTTGATGGCATCACTCCAAATTTTATGATGAACTTCTTATACCAGAATGCCTCCTTTGTAGCTTTCGATGCAGCAATGTACTCTACTTCCATGGTGAAATCTACTATCATAGTTTACTTGAAACTCTTCCAACTGACAGCACCACCATTGCACACAAACAGACTACCAGATGTTAACTTTCAATCATCTATATCAGACATAAAATCTGAGTCTGTATAACCCTGGACCTGGAGTTCTCCATTATCAATAATCAGGAACATATCCTTAGTCTTTATCAAGTACCTAATGATACATTTCACAGAAGTTCAATGCTCTTCACTTGGATTCGACTGATATCTACTCATGATACTTACAGCATGGGCGATATCAAGTTGTGTAGCATGGCGTACATGAGGCTTCCTATTGCTGAAGCATAAGGGATCTTGCTCATGCATTCAATCTCCTCAGGTGTGTTGGGACACATCTTCTTAGAGAGATGAATGCCATATTTGAAGAACACTAGTCTCCTCTTAGAGTTTTCCATGCTAAACCTATTTAGT
The DNA here is from genome assembly GCA_006176705.1 of Cocos nucifera. Classification (NCBI taxonomy): domain Eukaryota; kingdom Viridiplantae; phylum Streptophyta; class Magnoliopsida; order Arecales; family Arecaceae; genus Cocos; species Cocos nucifera. The sequence continues at coordinate 198,954 of QRFJ01001616.1, forward strand.
ACCTCCTCTATGTACATCTTTTGTGAGAGACCCAGCATCCTATTCAGTTTATCCCTATAGATCTTAAGTCCTTGAATAAAGAATGCCTCTCCTAGATCTTTCATAGAAAACTCTTTTGATAACTATATTTTAACTATAGTCAACATGGGAATATCATTCCCAATAAGAAGGATGTCATCCACATATAGCACGAGGAAGACAACAGTGCTTTCACTGATTTTTTTGAATACACAAGATTCCTCCTCATTCTTGATTAATCCAAATGATTTGATCACATCATTGAAATGAGCATTCCAGCTCTGAGATGCTTGCTTAAGTCCATAGATGGACCTTTGCAGTTTGTAGACCTTATGATCAGCATCACTGGATGTGAATCCTAGCGGCTGTTCCATATAGATATTTTTCTCAAGATATCCATTTAAGAAGACCATTTTTACGTCCATCTACCATATTTCATAATCAAAATAGACTGCAATAGCAAGCAATGTGTGGATGAATTTTAGCATAGCTATTGGCGAGAAGGTATCGTAATAGTCAATGCCTTCGTGCTGACTATATCCTTTCACCACTAAATTAGTCTTGAATATCTCTGCATTTTCATTTGTACCTATCTTTCTCTTGTAGATTCATTTACATCCAATAGATACTATACCTTCAGGTGGATCTACCAAGGTCCAGACTTGGTTCGAGCGCATTAAGTTAATCTCTAACTTCATTGCCTTAAACTATTTTTCAAAGTCGATATCTAATATCATCTCATCATAGGTTTTGGGATCATCATCATGAATCCCATTTTTCATAAGGAGCATTTTCTCTACGTCCTCTGAAATAGTACCTAAATATTCTTTAGGAGGATAAAAAATCCTTTTTGATCTACGAGGTGGAGGAGGTAGTGATTAGACTGGCTTAATCTGATTGGGTTTCATAGGGTTCTTAGCTCGTTGCTCTTGGAAGACTTTCTCCTCGAGCCTAATCTGCCTTTCGATGCCACCATCTTGAATAAACTATTTTTCAAGAAAGATGGTATGTTGACTCATAATCATATTATGATCTTTCGGAATGTAGAAATAATATTCTAATGACTCTTTAGGATATCCTATGAATCGAGCCCTAAATGACCTATACTCTAACTTGTCCGCCTATTGTCTCTTGACATGAGTCAGACAATCCTAAATTCTGAGGTGACTAAGACTTAGTTTCTTACCATGCCATATCTCATACGATATGGTAGAAATGATTTTAGAGGAAATCCTATTCAGTAAATATATAGCGATCATTAGACTATGTCTCTAAAAAAACTTAAGGAGGTCCATGAAACTCATCATAGATCAGACCATATCTAATAAGGTTTGGTTTCTTTATTCTGAAACTCCATTGAGTTGAGGTGTTCCAAGTAAATTCCATTGAGAGGCTATGCCATTTTGCTTAAGATAGTCTAAAAATTTTTGACTAAGGTATTCACCTCCTCGATCTGATCGAAGAATCTTAATGAATTTTCTAGTTTATTTTTCTACTTCATATCTGAATTCTTTGAACTTTTCAAAAGCTTCAGATTTATGTTGCATCAAATATACATACCTATACCGAGATAAATCATCGATAAAGATGACGAAGTAAATATAGTTGCCTCCAGTCGGCATATCAAATGGACCGCACATATCAGTATGTACTAGGGCAAGTAGGTCTATGACCCTTTTTCCATGTCCTACAAAATAGAGCTTGGTTATTTTGCCATGAAGGCATGATTCATAAATCAGATATGACTCAAAAGTCAACGGACTCAATAGCCCAGATTTCTCCAATTTATTAATCTTGTCTTTCGCTATATGACCTAGCCTAAGGTGCCATAGATACCTATCATTTAGACTATTCCTAGGTCATTTTAATCCTATAGCATTCATATTTTGTTCGATATTGAAAATAGAAATATCAATATGTAACTGATAGAGACCATTTATAAGGTAACCACTTATAATTTTATTTCTTTCATAAAAAATATTATAATGGTCTTTAAAAAAACTAATTACATAGCCTTCCTATGCTAAACATAAAATAAAAATTAAATTTCTACTTACTGCAGGCACATAAAAACAATATCTAAGAACTAAATCTAATCCTAATGGTAATTGTAGAGGGTAGGTTTCTGTTAGATATATGTGCCCTAGAAGCCAAAATTGGCTGACACTTATAATACACTTCTAAGAGCAAAATTATAATTTTGATTATAAATAATAAAATAGATTATTTTCTATCATATATGTATATTTAGTGTTTGTGATATATTTCTTGAGTTAATGATAGTGATAATTCTTATTTTTAATAGTTAAAAATTTAAGACAAGAATTTTTATTATTAACTCATAAAATGCTCCTGACCGTAGGATCATCATAAGGATGGTGATTGATTCGGAAGGTTAGTGTACAATCACTTCTTTATAGTAGATGAGTCTTGAGTCTATGGTGTAGAGACATCGGAGTGAGAGTACAGGTATTCGTTAGAGAATGAGGGTACTGAGTGTGACCATCTCGAGTAGTCATAAGGAAGTCTACCTTCTTGTCGATGACTGACTCGAAGCTACAGTGGTGTGTCTGATTCTTTGACCTGAGGTGTATCGGCAGCTCACCTTAAGGATGTTATAGTTTGACTACACCATGACTTGGTCTCCTAGCCATTCGAAATCCTGAGGTGTATGTTGGCTATAGCATGTTCATTGTAGGAATTGGATTGCACCAAGATGAAATCTATCTACCTCGGTGGATGAGGAGCAGCCCTATGATGATCATGAGAACCAAGTCTATAAGCCCATGGCCATGGTAGAGAGTGAAATTATAGAAAGAGTTTCTATTAAGATTTTCACATCGGACTTGAATCAAATGATTAAATCATATGATAGAAATTAAGATTTCACGAGTTTTCCTTAACCCTAATCTGATCAGAGCTCAAGATAGAAGAACTTAATCACACAGATAGCTGCACCAAGAGGTTCATTTTCAATTTTGATGGGTTGTCACCTTATACTGCTAGGTGTCACTGATGGATTTTGAGAGTAATTAGAATAATTTAGATGATCGATCATTCTAGTTGTCTAAATCAAAAAAGTTCTAATCCATCAAAAGGAGTTTCGATGATATTGATGATGGAGATCACGACATATCCCATTACCATATAGAACTGAACTTAACTGGGTCACACAAATAAGGGTCTAGATCTGGATATCATCAATTGGACTAACCTAGTTTAATTGATTTGAATTAGATTCAATTAGGTTCAAAAAAATCATCCTAGCACACGATTGAGCCTAACATTCTCTTTCTATTATCATTTGAAGTTATCTCGATTGAGCCAAATGTATTTGTGCTCACTCAGGTACCTTTACCTAGTTTGACTGGAGCTTGTTTAGATCAAAAAAGGATTGTCTTAATTTATGAGATAAATTTGAGACAACACCTGCCATTTTTCATCACTTGCTAATTCTTATCCTTTGACTTTGGTCAAACGTTGACCTTTAACCCTTAGACATCTACCCATATATCATGCACTTATTGGAGAGTAGATAGAAGCTTGTCCCCTTATTGGATTTTGGAAAGAAGGGGGTGCACACCTAGGATGGCGTGCGCCCATGGATAGGGATGCTTGAAGTCCCATACGGATGGAACTTCAGGTTGCTTCTTGGATTCAACTTAGATGCCCCCTAGCCATAGACTTTAACCAATCTTAGGCACCATAAGGATGAATCTATGGGGCTCTCATTTGATTGGATCAGGTGATGTCATTCCATCAGTCAGATTTAGATCTGATTGTATGAAGCAACGTGATTGGTCGGAATGATGCAGCACTTCATGGCATAGCAGGGTCTATAAATAAACCCTATCTGCGCCCAACTTTAAGAAAGCTTTCTCCTAGCCATGCCCCAAGGCTACCCCTCTCCCTCCTCCATGCCATCTTCTGATCCTCTCTCTCCTCTCCGCACCCAAGGGAAGTTGGGCACAAGTTTGGTGCGATTCAGTCGATCAAAAGGCAACTGGAAAGCAAGAAGGCCGTCCTGCTATAAGAGACAGCAGCACATCTTTAAAAGGAGTTTTGAAGATCTTCAAAATTAGATTTAGATCTAATTTTTGGAGAAAAGAAAGAGAAGGAGAAGATATTCAAATTCAATCCAAGTGGATACCGGTAGAGGCTAGGTGCTTGCGTGGCTAGATACAGAACCTCAGGCAATCAGCAGGATCATCAAAGGGTAATTAGATTACCCAGTATCAAGATAACATTAATTTAGATTTAATTTAATTTAATTTTTTTTATTTATTAGATCATAAAATTAGACCTAAAAAATATCAGATCTATGGATCTAAGAGAAAATTTTTGAAATATGTCTTTTGATCCAATCAGATTTGAACGAACCTGACCCAAAAAAATCTGATTTTTCCTTCAACTGGTATTAGAGCAAGGTTGCATAAAATTTATTGAGATCTATTTTAATCTAATAAATTAGTGATTTTAGATATCACATGAGATATGATTAGATCTAAAATTAAAAAATTAAAAAAATAAAATTAATTAATCTAGATTTAAAATGTATGAGATACATAGACTAGGAATAGAATTATTCTATGTGTAGTCTAGTATAATTATAATTTTTATTTGATTAAATATGATTTTGAGATCTATTTATTTACTATTTTATGATCATATAAATATTATAATCAGATCTAAAAATAAAAAATAAATTTAATTTAATTTATTCATATGAGATATGATAGTTGCATGTTTAGACTAGTTGTAGAATAGTTCTACAAAAAGATCTAGATTAAATTTTATTTATTATGATCAAATTTAAATTTAATTTTTTAGATGATTATGAGATAATTTAGATCTAAAAAATATGCATGATATGATACATGATATGATGTATGCAAAATATATTTTAATTAGATCAATTTTTATATAAGATATATGCTTAGATCTAATTAGTTTTGTAGATTAGTTGTATTTTTGATTAAGGCAGTCTCCTTGGCCGTCCGATCATAAGAATAAAGTAGAATTTAAAAACCCTCTCCTTCCATTCAATGGGGTGTTCTTATTATATATAGGGGTGCTGCACATTCATCCTTAATCAGAAATTGAAAACTTAATTTCTGCAAAACCCTTGATCCTAAAATCCTAGAATCTTATTTACATGTTTTGTTTATGAACCCTAAACTTAATTAAGAATTAAGATTATGAAACATATTAGATCTAAAATCAAGAATTTTCATATCTAAGATATGTTCATAAAATTGGGTTCGGACTTGGATAGCTTAATTAGGTCTAAGCGGTTGATCAAACCAAATCAAGAGTTGATTAGATGGAATCAATAGTGCTTAAATTGACCAGCCTAATAGAATTAAGTCTGGGTCAAGATCGAGTCATGGGAGTGATCGATCAAGCTAAGACCTAATTAGGCTCAGTGGTTAGAGTCTGGGTTGTAAGCTGATCCGATTGGTTCTGGCTCAACAATTTGGTATCTAAGATAAGTTTGGCAGATACGATCGACTGATTTTTAATTAGGAGCTACTCGACTCGAATGCGTTCTTGTTAAGTTAATGGCATATTCCTTCCACTGGTCTCTCTTATCTAGTCATGTTTGTTGACTCAGTTCTGATCTGAGGTGGTCAATAATCCGAGCTAACCCATGCCACTAGGTTAGTCATAATGGTTATGACTATGTCAAGTCTAGTTTAATGAGACCTAAATCAAATCTTCCTAAGAAAAGATTAAGTCAAGGTCTTCCACCATTGTAAATGTGCGGGCCTTTTTCAGGGTTGATTGTTCTCGATTGGTTACAGTGGTTCAGTTGCATCAAAAAGATGCAACCATGTCTATTAGGCAATGGATGCTACAGGCTGGAGGATGGATTGGGCTCAATATTCTGGATACGGTGAGAGACCCAATTAGGAATCCAATCTGTGCAAATGGTGGGTTTGACTTAACTAAGGAGTGGATCGATATTTTGGATATGATGAGATTCATGAATTAGAGACAAAGTTTGGGTGCACCATGATTAGAGAATCATTGAACAAGAGTTATTCACTCATTGGCTAATCCATCACCAATAACTATTAGGTGAGGTGATGAGTAAGTCCGTGGGACTGCACCACCCACTAGAAATCAGTAATCATGGAGATTTTTGCATCTCTACAGAGAAAGTATAGGAATCCGAGAAAATAGTGAGAGCTAATTTATTTAAAAATAAAATCTTTAAATAAATTGGTTAAGTCTTAATTATAATATCTAACTAGAAACTTTGACTCTCTATAGAAAAATGTCTGCATCCAACCCATTAGCACGAATCCTGAACACCCATAGACTAACCAGACCAAATTACAAGAATTAGCTTTGAAACTTTAAAATCATTTTGGGTTTCGAGAAGTTAACTCATGTATTGGACTAGAATCCTCCCACCTTACCAACTCGTCGATCCATTGAACAGCGAGCGACTCTGGATAAGTGGACAGACGAAGATAATAAGGCCAGATACTACATGTTGGGCTCGATGTCTGATGAACTTCAGCACCAACATGAAGATATCAGGACTGCTCGCCAAATGTTGGCTCACCTATAGGAGATGTTTGGTGAATAGAGTCGCGCAGCCAAGTATCAAGTCACTAAATGACTATTCAAGGCTAAGATGCGTGATGGGCAGTTAGTCCAAGATCATTATTTGATGATGATCAAGGATTTGGAAGAGCGTGAGAAGCTCGAAGTGAGGTTGGACTTGGATCTACAGAATGATATAATTCTGCAATCCTTGACTGATGCATATGGGCAGTTCATTATGAACTACCATATGCATAAACTTCAAAATTTCTTGGCTGAACTTATGAACATGCTAGTTACCACTGAGCTTTCCATGAATGGTTCTAAAGGCATAGTGCTTGCTATGGAACGGACTTCTTCCAAGAGAAAGTCTTTTGGAAAGAAGTCGTCTGTGAAAAAGCAAAAGATGGAAGGAGAAAAAAAGAAAAAGATAGAGCTGAAGAAAAAGGCCGCTGACAATGAAAAATATTTTCATTGCAATAATGACAGCCACTGGAAGCAGAACTGCCCTACTTACCTGACCACCCTAAAGAAGGAGGCAGGTCCTTCTGGAGGTATGCTCGTTATTGAGTCTAACCTTACAGTTTCTTCTACATCCAGTTGGGTGCTTGACTCTGGTTCTAGTGCTCACTTATGCACTTCTATGCAGGGTCTTGAGGATAGCAGGAGGCTGAGGGATGGTGAGATGATCCTACATGTCGAAAATGGAGCAAGAGTTGCTACCGTGGCCGTGGGAACATACCCTCTTCGACTACCATCTGATTTAGACTTAGTATTAAAAGACTGTTATTATGTGCCTACAGCAAGCAGAAATTTGATTTCTATTTCTTGCCTTGCATTAGAAGGCTATGTAATTAGTTTTCTTAAGGACCATTGTAACATTCTTTATGAAAGAAATAAAATTGCAAGTGGTTTTCTTATTAACGGTCTTTATCAGTTACATGTTGATGTATCTATTTTTAATTTCAAGCAAAATGTGAATGCCATAAAATCAAAATGAGCTAGGGATAGTCCAAACGATAGGTATCTATGGCACCTAAGATTAGGTCATATAGCAAAAGATAGGATTAACAAATTGGAGAAAATTGAGCTATTGAGTCCGTTGACTTTCGAGTCATATCCAATTTGTGAATCCTATCTTCATGGCAAAATGACTAAGCTCCCTTTTGTAGGACATGGGAAAAGGGCCATGGATCTTCTTGCCCTAGTACATACTGATGTATGCGGCCCATTTGATGTGCCGATTAGAGGCAACTTTATCTACTTCATAACCTTTATCGATGATTTATCCAGGTATGGGTATATATATCTTATGAGACATAAGTCTGAAGCTTTTGAAAAGTTCAAAAAATTCAGACATGAAGTAGAAAAGCAAATTGGAAAACCCATTATGGTTCTTCGATCAGATCGAGGAGGTGAATACCTTAGTCGAAAATTCCTGAACTATCTCAAGAAAAGTGGCATAGTCTCTCAATGGACTCCACCTGAAACACCTCAACTCAATGGGATTTTAGAATGGAGGAATCGGACCCTATTAAATATGGTCCGATCCATGATGAACTTCACAGACCTCCCTGATTTTTTTTGGGGATACTATTTGTTAACTACTATGTACTTACTAAATAGGGTTCCCTCTAAAATCGTTCCTATCACACCGTATAAGATATGGCATGATAAGAAACCAGGTCTGAGTCATCTCAGAATTTGGGTTGTCCGGCTCATATCAAAAGACAACAAACGGATAAGTTAGACTTTAGATCCTCTAGAGCTTGATTTATAGGATATCCTAAAGAGTCATTAAGATATTATTTTTACATTCTAGAAGATCATAATGTGATTATGAGTCGACATGCCATTTTTCTTAAAAAATAGTTTATTCAAGATGACGGCATTAAAAAGCAGATCAAGCTTGAAGGGAAAGTCTCAGAAGAGCAACGAGCTAAGGACCAAATGGAACCAAATCAGGTTGAGCCAATCCATTCACTACCTCCTCCACCTCGTAGATCGGAAAGAGTTTTTCGTCCCTCTGAGAGGTACTTAGGTACTATTTCAGAGGATGTAGAGAAAATATTTCTCATAGAAAATAGGGTTTATGGTGACGATCCTAAAATCTATAATGAGACGGTATCGGATATCGACTCCAAGAAATGGTTAGAGGCAATGAAGTCAAAAATTGACTTGATATACTCAAACCAAGTCTGGACCTTGGTAGATCCACCAGAAGGTATAGTACCTATTGGGTGTAAATGGATCTACAAGAGAAAGATTGGTACAGATGGGAATGTGGAGACATTCAAGGCTAGATTAGTGGCAAAAGATTATGGTCAACGTGAAGGCATTGACTATCAGGATATCTTTTCGTTAGTAGCTATGCTAAAATCCATTCACACATTACTTGCTGTTGCAGCCTATTTCGATTATGAAATATGATAAATGGACGTAAAAATGATATTCTTAAATGGATATCTTGAGAAAGATATCTATATGAAACAGCCGCTAGGTTTCACATCAGATGATGATGATCACAAGGTATGCAAGCTGCAAAGGTCCGTATATAGACTTAAGTAAGCATCTTGGAGCTGGAATACTCATTTTAATGATGTGATCAAATTAGTTGATTTCATCAAAAATGAGGAGGAGCCATATGTCTTCAAAAAGATCAGTGGGAGTGCTGTTCTCTTCCTCGTATTGTACGTAGATGATATTCTCCTTATTGGGAATGATATTCCCATGTTGACCATAGTTAAAATATGGTTATCTAAAGAATTCTCCATGAAAGACCTAGGAGAAGCATCCTTTATTCTAGAAATAAAGGTCTATAGAGATAGACCAAATAGGATGCTAGGACTTTCATAGAAAATGTACATAGAGAAAGTGCTAAAGAGGTTTAGCATGGAAAACTCTAAGAGGGGTTTAGTATCCTTCAGGCATGGCATTCATCTTTCCAAGAAGATATGCCCTAGCATACTTTAGGAAATAGAATGCATGAGTAAGATCCCTTATGCTTCAGCAATAGGAAGTCTCATGTATGCCATGTTATGTACACGACCTGATATAGCCCATACTATGAGTGTCACGAGCAGATATCAGTCGAATCAAGGTGAAGAACACTGTACTTCTGTAAAATGTATTCTTAAGTACTTGAGAAGAACTAAGGATATGTTGTTGGTCTTTGGTAATAAAGAACTCCAAGTTTAGGGGTATACAGATTCGGACTTTATGTCCGATGTAGATAATCGAAAGTCAACATCTGAAAGTCTGTTTGTGTGCAATGATGGAGCTGTCAGTTGAAAAAGTTTCAAGCAGATAGTGATAGCAGATTCCACCATGGAAGAAAAATACATCGCTGCATCAGAAGCTACAAAAGAAGCATTCTTGTATAAGAAGTTTGCCACAGAGATCGGAGTGATGCCATCAGATGCCATTCCTCTGTACTGTGACAACAATTACGCCATAGCCTTTGCTAAGGAGCCGAAGTCTCATCAGAAATCTAAGCACATCGAGCAGCGATACCACCTCATCCATAATTACCTCGAGAAGGGTTACGTCGAGGCCAAGAGAGTCGACTCCACAGATAATATGGCGGATCCGCTTACAAAGCCATTGGACTAGCAGAAGATCGAAGCCCATCTTGAGAAGATGGGATTTAGATTTATAGCCAATTGGCTTTAGGTCAAGTGGGAGTTTATTAGATATATGTGCCCTAGAAGTCAAAATTGACTGACACTTATAATACACTTCTAGGAGCAAAATTATAATTTTAACTATAAATAATAAAATAGGTTATTTTCTATCATATATGTGTATTTAGTATCTGTGATACATCCCTTGAGTTAATGGTAATGATAATTCTTATTTTCAAGAGTTGAAAATTTAAGACAAGAATTTTTATTATTAACTCATAAAATGCTCTTTATTGTAGGATCATCATAAGGATGGTGATTGATCCGGAAGGTTAGTGTACAATCACTTCTTTATAGTAAATGAGTTTTGAGTCTATGGTGCAGAGACACCAGAGCGAGAGTATAGGTACTCATTAGAGAACGAGGGCACTGAGCATGACCACCTCGAGTAGTCATAAGAAAGTCTACCTTCTCGTCGATGACTGACTCGAAGTTGCAGTGGTGTATCTGATTCTTTGACATGAGGTGCATCGGTAGTTCACCTTGAGGGTGTTATAGTTTGACTACACCATAACTCGATCTCCTAACCATTTGGAATCCTAAGGTGTATGTTGGCTATAGCATATTCATTATAGGAATTGGGTTGCACCAAGATAGAATCTATCTACCTCGGTGGATGAGGAGCAGCCCTATGATAATCATGAGAATCAAGTTCATAAGCCCATGGCCATGGTAGAGAGTGAAATAATAGAAAGAGTTTATATTAAGGTTTTCACATCAGACTTGAATCAAATGATTAAATCATATGATAGAAATTAGGGTTTGACGAGTTCACCTTAATCCTAATTTGATCAGGGCTCAAGATAGAAGAAGCTACACCAAGAGATTCATTTTCAATTTTGATGGATTGCCACCATATACTGCTAGGTATCACTAGTGGATTTTGAGAGCAATTAGAATGATTTAGATGATCGATCATTCTAGTTGTCTGAATCAGAAGAATTTTGATCCATCGAAAGGAGTTTCGATGATGTTGATGATGGAGATCACGACATATCCCATTACTATACAGAACTGAACCTAACTGGATCACACAAATAAGGATTTAGATATGGATATCATCAATTGGACTAATCTAGTTCAATTGATTTGAATTAGATTCAATTAGGTTCAAGAAAATCATGCTAGCACATGATTGAGCCTAACAATCTCCTTCTATTATCATTTGAAGTTGTCTCGACTGAGCCAAATATATTTGTGCTCACTTAGGTACCTTTACCTAGTCTAACTGGAGCTTGTCCAGGCTAGAAAAGGATTGTCTTAATTTGTGAGATAAATTTGAGACAACACCTACCATTTTTCATCACTTGCTAATTCTTGTCCTTTGACTTTGGTCAAACATTGACCTTTGACCCTTGGACATCTGCCCATGTGTCATGCAATTATTGGAGAGCAGATAGGGTCTTGTCGCCTTACTAGATTTTGGAAAGAAGGGGGTGCATGCCTAGGATGGCGTGTGCCTATGGATAGGGATGCCTATAGTCCCATACGGATGGGACTCCAGGTTGCTTCTTGGATTCAACTTAAATGATCCCTAGCCATAGACTTTGACCAATCTTAGGAGCCATCTAAGGATGAATCTATGGGGCTCTTATCTGATTGGATCAGGTGATGTCATCCCACCAATCAGATTTAGATCTGATTGCACAAAGCAACGCGATTGGCCAGGATGATGCAGCACTGCATGGCGCAGTAGGGTCTATAAATAAATCCTATCTGCGCCCAACTTTAAGAGTGCTTTCTCCTAACCATGCCACAAGGCTGCCCCTCTCCCTTCTTCATGCCATCTTTTGATCCTCTCTCTCCTCTCCACGCCCAAGGAAAGTTGGGCATGAGTTTGGGGCGATTCAGGCAATCAAAAGGTGATAGGAAAGCAAGAAGGCAGCCCTGCTACAAGAGACAGCAACACATCTTCAAAAGGAATTTTGAAGATCTTCAAAATTAGATTTAGATCTAATTTTTGAAAAAAAGAAAGAGAAGGAGAAGATCTTTAGATCCAGCCCAAGTGGATCCCGATAGAGGCCAGACGCTTGCGTGGCTAGATACAGAACCTCAAGTAATCAGCAGGATCATCAAAGAATAATCAGATTATCCGGTATCAAGATAACATTAATTTAGATTTAATTTAATTTATTTTTTTTATTTATCAGATCATAAAATTAGGTCTAGAAAATGTTAGATCTAATTTGGATCTAAGAGAAATTTTTTGAAATATGCCTCTTGATCTAATTAGATTTGAATTAATCTGATCCAGAAAAATTTGATTTTTTCTTCAGTTTCCACGGCCACTACACAACTCTTGCTCTATTTTCAATGCGTAGGATCATCTCAGCATCCCTCAACCTCCGACTATCCTCAAGACCCTGCATAGAAGTGCATAGGTGAGCACTAGAACTAGAGTCAAACACCCAACTGGATGTAGAAGAAACCATAAGATTAGATTCTATAACGAGTATACCTCCAGAAGAATCTGTCTCCTTCTTGTTCTTCAAGCTGGCTAGGTACAAGTGGCAGCTTTGCTTCCTATAATCATCTGTGTTGTAATAACAATATTTTTTTTTGTCAGTGGCCTTCTTTTTTAGCTATGCCTTCTTCTTCCCACCATCCACCTTCTGCTTCTTCACGGACTTCTTCTTCTTTCCAAAAGATTTTTTCTTAGAAAAAGTTTACTTCATAGTAAGTATTGAGCCTTTAGAGCCTTTCATAGAAAGCTCAGCAGTAACCAACATATTCATAAGTTCTGTCAGAATATTCTGTAGTTTATGCATATGGTAGTTCATGATGAACTGCCCATACGCATCAGTCAAGGATTGCAGAATTATATCAATCTACAAATCCTTGTCCAACTTGACACCGAACTTCTCAAGCTCTTCAAAGTCCTTGATCATCATCAGATAATGATCTTAGACCGACTGCCCATCACGCATTTATCTTAAAAAGTTTTCTAGTGACTTGATATTTGGCTATACGACTTTGTTCACCAAACAACTCTTGCAGGTGAGCCAATATTTGGCAGCTAGTCTTAATGTCTTCATATTGGCGCCGGAGCTCATCAGATATCAAGCCCAATATGTAATACCTGGCTTTGTTATCATCATCCATCCACTTCTCTAGAGATGCTCTCTGATCAGTGGATGGATGGGATGGTAAAGTGGGAGAGTCCTATTCTAATACATGAGTCAACTTCTCAGAATCTAAAATAAATTTGAAGTTTCGAAGCCAATCCTTAAAGTTGGGTTTGGTCAGTCTATGGGTGTCCAGGATACGGGCTAGTGGGTTGGACGCAGACATCTTTCTGTAAAGAGTCAAAGTTTCTAGTTAGATTTTTATAATTAGAGTTAATCAATTTATTTAAAAATTTTATTTTTAAATAAATTAGGCTTCTACTATTTTCTCGAATTCCTATACTTCCTAGGTAGAGATGCGAAAATCTTCACGATCAATTGATTTTTAGTGGATGGTGCGGTCCCACCGACTGACTCACCACCTCACTTAACAGTTATTGGTGATGGATCAATCGATGAGTGGACAACTCTTATCCAATGATTCTCTAATCATGTTGCACCTAATTCTTATCTCTAATTCATGAATCTCACCGTGTTCGAACTATTGATTCACTCCTTAGTTAAGTCAGACCCACCATTTACATGAATTGGATTTCTGATTGGATCCCTCACCGTATCTAAAATATTGAGTCCAACCCATCCTCCAACCCATAGCATCCAATGTCTAATAGATGTGGTTATGTCTTTCCAATGCAACTGAGCCACTGTAACCAACCGAGAACATTCAACCCCGGAAAGGGCCCGCACATCTACAATGGTAGAAGATCAATTGACTTAATCTTTTCTTAGAAAGATTCAATTTAGGTCTCTTAGACTTGACTCAGTCATAATGGTTATGACAAGCCTAGTAGCATGGGTTAACTCGAACTGTTAGCCACCTCAAATCAAAACTGGGTTGACACAAATGGTCAGGTAAGTGAGATCGATGGAAGGGATATGCCATTAACTCGATAAGAATGCATTCAGATCGAGTAGCTTCCAATTAAAAATCAATCGATCATATCTACCAAACTTATCGTAGACACCAAATTATCGAACCAGAACTATTAGTCTACAATCTAGGCTCAAACCATGGAGTCAAATTAGGTCTTAATTGGATCGATCACATGTGGCCGTGAGTCGACCTTGATCCAGACTTACAACTATTGGACTAGTCAATTCTAAGCACTCTTGATCCCACCTAACCAATTCTTGATTTTATTTGATCAACTGCTAGATCTAATTGAGCTACCCAAGCCCGAATCCAATTTTATGAAAATATCTTAGATCTAAAAATTCTCAATTTTAGACTTAATTAGTTTCATAATCTTAATTCTTAATTAAGTTTGGGTTTATAAATCATATATCAAAATTTTAGGATTTCAAGATCTAAGGTTTTGCAACAAAATAAGTTTTAATTTATGATTAAGGACGAACGCGCAGCACCCCTACATGCTATAAGAACACCCCATTGAATGGGAGAAGAGGTTCTTTAAATTTTACTTTATTCTTATGATCGGATGACCAAGGAGAAAGCCTTAATCAGAAATATAATTGAAACTACAAAACTAGTTAGATCGAGATCATATATCATATATATAATTAATAATTTAACTAATACATGCTTTGCATACATCTCATGTATCATCACTAAATTAAACATGCATATTTTTTAGATCTAAAATATCATATATAACATCTAAAAAATAGATTTAAATTTGATCATATCAAAATAAAACTATTCTTGATAATTTGTAGAACTATTCTACAACTAGTCTAAACATGCATCTTTTCATATCACATATGAAAAAATAAAAAATTAAAAACTTTATTTTATATTTTTTAGATCTGATTACAATAATTATAATATTAAAAAAATAAAAATTAAATAAATTTAAAATTATATTTAATTAAATTAATAATATGATTATATTAGACTACACATAGAACTATTCTATTCCCAGTCTAGTTATGCATCTCATATATATTAGATCTAAATGAATTAATTTTAATTTTTTGATTTCAGAGCTAATTACATTTGATGTGATATCTAAAACTTTTTAATATTAGATCAAAAATAAAAATAAAATTAGATCTAAAATAGATATTAAGAATTGCAATCTGGCTCTGATACTAGTTGAAGGAAAAATATGTTTTTTCTGGCATAGGATTGTTCAGGTCTGATTAGATCTGAAGAAATATTTTAAAACTTTTTTTCAAAAATTCTAATTAGATCTAATACTTCTTGAATCTAATTATAAAGATCTGATATTAAAAGTTAAAAATAAAACTAAATCAGATTTAATTTTAAGTATCTGATTTGGTAATCTAATTATCCTGCAATGATTCTGTTGATTCCTAAGGTTCTGGAAGGAGCCACACATGCGCCTGGCCTCTATCAGTATCCACTCAGATAGGATCTAAATATATTCTCCTCATGAATCTCTTCTCTAAAAATTAGATCTGGATCTGATTTGAAAAGCCTTCAAAATGACTTCTAAGGGCAGCCTGTTCATCTTACGAACACCATCGTATAGATGCTGAATCTTATGCCAAAAACCTTGGACCTTCAACTTAGATTTGTGACTAACTTTTTAGACATGTAGAACAGAGGGAGAGAGAGGATAGAGGGGGTGTGGATATTAGAGGGAGGGCTCCTTTGGATGTGAAAAGAATAAATTATGTTGAGGCAATTTTGTGAGAAGAGTTCTTATACAAGATATAGCACTATAAAGAGTTTCTTTTAACCAAAAACCTTATTAATTCAACCATTGAAACTCTTAGACCTGATCTCCATGAAAAACTCCAGATCTCATCTAGTTTTGATGCTAAAAATCCATCTAGAAGGTGGCGGCATGAAAGGATAAGGAAGAGTCCATGTGCATCTAGGACTCTTCCCTCAAGAGTTTGATCCAAATAAAACTCTATCAAAACCTAGTCTAGGCACTTTCAAAAATCACAAAATTTTGCAAACCCAAAGTATAACTCATTCTCTATAACATATCTAAAAATTAGAGCAAAATAGTTTTAAAAAAAAATTTCTAAAATTCTCTGATCATGTGATCCTCAATTCTCTCAATTGGATCAACTATTGACCCTAGTCCAATTGCACTAGGAATGAATTTAATTTTCATAATTAATCTGACCTAGACTTATTCCAGTCAAATAAAAATAAATCCATTCAAGATATAGAAATGAGTCAAATTAAATTTGACTCAATTGTGATGAATCAAAAAGATTATAGAAGAAAAAAGTCAGGCTCAATCATGTGCTAGCACGATTATCTTGAATTTAATTGAATCTAATCCAAATCAATCAAACTAGGTTAGCTCAATTGATGACATCCAAACCCAAACCCTTGTTGGTGTGATCCAGTTAGGTTTAGTTTCGTATGGTAATAAGATATGTTATGATCTCCATCATCGATATCATCGAAACACCTTTCGATGGATCAGAACTTTTTTGATTCATACAATTAGAATGATCGATCATCAAAATCATTCTAATTGCTCCCAAAATCCATCAGTGACACTTAGCAGTATATGGTGGCAATCTATCAAAGCTAAAAGTGAATCTCTCAGTGCAGCTATCTGTGTGATTGTGTTCTTCTATCTTAAGCCCCGACAGGATTAGGGTTAGGATGAACTCATCAAACCCAATATCCATTATGTGAATTAATCATTCGATTCGAGTCTTATGTGAAATCCTTATAGAAACTTTTTCTATCATCTTCACTCTACCATGGCCATGGGCTTATGGACTCAATTCTCATGATCATTATAGGACTACTCCTTATCTACCGAGATAGATAAATCCATTATTGGTGCAATCCAATTCCTACAATAAACGTACTATAGCCAACATATACCTCAGAATTTTGAATGGCTAAGAGATCAAGTTATGGTGTAGTCAAACTATAATACCCTCAAGATAAATTATCGATGCACCTCTGACCAAAGAACCAGACACACTACTGTAACATCAAGCCAGTCATCGACTAGAAGGTAGACTTCCTTATGAATGCTCGAGGTGGTCACGCTCAGTACCCTCATTCTTTAATAAATACTTATACTCTCACTTCGGTGTCTCCACACCATAGACTCAAGACTCATCTACTCAAATAAAGTGATCGTACACCAACATTCCAGATCAATCACCATCCTCATGATGATCCTACGATCGGAAGTAGTTTATGAGTTAATTATGAAAATTCATGTCTTAAATTTTTAACTCTTTGAAAATATGAATTGTCATTATCATTAACTCAAAGGATGTATCACATACACTTTAAATATACATTATGACAAAAATTAATTTTTTATTAATTTATAGTCAAAATTATAAAATTATCCTTAGAAGTGTATTACAAGTGTTAGCCAATCTGGCTTCTAGGGCACACATCTAATAATTTGGCCTTTTTCTTGTCCCTCTATCAGGATGAGATCCTTCTTCTTTTTCTGATGGAATTGGTCTTTACCTTTATTAGGATAAGATCCTCCTTCTATCCCTAACAAAGGCATAGGGGCATAAAAAAATCATTGAAAGGGCCTCTCCTCTCCTCCTATCTTAAATAACTAGAGGTCTTCATCCGTGTCAGGATGAGGTTCTCCTCCTATTTCTAACACAGTTGGCCATTTTTTTATCCTCTTGTCAGGACGAGATCCTCCTCCTATTCCTGACGGGATTGGCCTTTACCTTTATTAGGATGAGATCCTCCTCCTGTCGCTAACAAAGGCATCGAGATATAAAAGGATTGTTGAAATGGCCTCTCTCCTTCTCCTATCTTAAATAACCAAAAGTCTTCATTCGTGTTAGGATGAGGTTCTCCTTCTATTTCTATCCTCCTATCAGTAGGAGGTCCTCCTCCCATTCTTGACGGGATGGCCTTTACCTTTATTAGGATGATGTCCTCCTCCTATCCCTAACAAAGGCATAGGAGCATAAAAGGATCATTGAAAGAGCCTCTCCCCTCCTTCTATCTTAAATAATCGAAGATTTTAGAATGAGGTTCTCCTCTTGTTCCTAACATGATTGGCTTTTTTCTTATCTCTCTATCAGGATGAGGTCCTTCTCTTGTTCTTGACGAAATTGGTCTTTATCTTTGTTAGGATGAGGTCCTCTTCCTATCCCAAACAAAGGCATAAAAGGCACAAAATGGCCATTGAAAGAACCTCTTCCCTCCTCCTATCTTAAATAATTGGATGTCTTCTACTTTATTTAAGAACAAAATTTGGTTAAGTCATTTCCTACCATCATATAACTTTACGACAAAGAACAAGGGTATTGAAAATAAGAAAATTTTATTGAGCCAAGATTACTGATAATACATTTTCAAACTCTCCAAGTTTCAAGGTCATGGGAGTGCCGGCCCTCCGAGCTCCTTCAAATAGTATGTCCCTTATCGAACTATTTCCACGACTTCATAGAGGCCTTCCCAATTTGGGATGAGCTTTTCTTGGTTTTGATGTTGCAAAACATTCGCTCGTCGAAGCACTAGATCTCCTATTCTGAACGTCTTGCTTCTGACCTTGGAGTTGTAGTAGCAGGCTATTCTTTGCTTGTAAGCTACCATTCGGATTTGAGCTTTTTCTCGCTTTTCTTTTAATAGATCAAGATTTGCTTTGAAATCCTGTGAGTTACTTTCTTCATTAAAGACCTCAACCTGCATTGAAGGAAGCTGAAGTTCAACTGGAATAATTGCCTCTATCCCAAAGGCTAGTGCAAAAGGAATTTCTCTAGTAGGCAATCTTTGGATAGTTTGATAAGTCCAGAGCACATGATAGAGTTCATCTACCCATGTGCCCTTTGCCCTCTCAAGTCTTGCTTTATCTCTTGAAGCAAAGTTCTATTAGTTACATTTGCCTTATCATTCGCTTGCGGATGAGCTACTGATGTGAAGTGGTGAGATATATTCAGATCTTCGCAGAACTCAGCAAACTTTACACCTGTGAATTGATGCCCATTATCAGTAATTAGTATTCAAGGTAGACCAAATCTATAAATAATTAATTTTTAGATAAAGTCCTGCACTTTGGCTTTAGTGATCTTCGTCAGAGGTTCAGCCTCAATCCACTTAGTAAAATAGTCCACTGCCACTAGCAAAAACTTTTGCTATCTAGATGCCATAAAAAAATTTTCAAGTATATCCATCCTCCATTATGCAAATGGCCAAGGGGCATCCAATGGTGTAAGCTGTGAAGCCGACTGTCTTTAAATATTTACGTTTCTCTGACACCTATCACATTTTCTCATATAATCCACCACATCTTGGTGCATCATTGGCCAATAGTATTCCTGATAGAGCAACTTATGTGATAAGAACCTCGCCCCTAAATGATTTCTGCAAATTTCTTCATGAACTTTCCTCAAGGCATAGTTGGCTTCCGAAGATCGGAGATATTTGAGGAGTGGTAGGGAGTATAACCTCTTATACAGTTTATTTTCATATAAAATATAGCGTAAAGTTTGATTTCTTAACGTTCGAGCTTCTTTGTGGTCTTTAAGAAGAATTTTATTTGTGAGATAAGTAATCAATGGATCGATCCAGCTGGGCTCATGATCAACTTGCATTATTACCTAGGGCTCTTACAAACTTGAGTGATGTAGGACTTCAAAAAAAACTTTTTTTGGTAGCTCATTTAGGGCTAAGGTAGCTAGCTTAGAGAGAAGGTCGGTTCTAGTGTTCTCCACCCTGAGGATTCACTAGATATCAAAATTATTAAAGGCTGAGATCAAGCTTCTTACCTTTTCTAAGTACTTCTTCATGCTTTCCTTCTGAGTTTCATAATTATCACTAACCTGTCCTACAATCAGTTGGGAGTTACTGTAAACCTTTAGATGCTCTACTCTCACCTCTTTGGCTATTCTGAGTCCTGCAAGCAGGGCTTCATACTCTGCTCTATTGTTAGTAGCGGAAAAGTCGAAGCATAATGGATACTCCACTACAACTCCTTTCGGATTGATGAGAATCAAGCCCACATCTACTCTAGAAGCATTAGATGAATCATCCACATATAGTGCTTAGAAGTTTTCAGAGAGATCGACCTTCTCTTCAGGGGAGCTAGGAATAAAAACTTCTTGGTGCTTTGGTTCTATTGCATTCGGAATAGTGTACTCTATTGAAGGAAAATCCTGATTTTCTAGACCAGGTTCGTTCAGATCTGATCGGATCAAGAGATATATTTCAACTATTTTTCTTTTTGATCCTAATTAGATCTGAAATATTTCAGATCTAATCCTTATTATTCTAATAATAAAAATAAAATCTATATAAATTAAATTAAATTTAATTTATCTTGATGTAGGATAATCCTATTATCCATTGATGATCCTATAAGCAGTGGAAGATTCTGGATCTAGCCACGCAAGTGCCTGACCTCTACCGATATCCACTCAGACTAGATCTGGAGATCCTTTTCTTCTCTATCATATCTCCAAAAATCAAATTTCGATCTGATCTGGAGGATCTTCAAAATATCTTTCAAAGATCAGCAGTTATCCTTTGCAGCAGCGCAGCCTTCTAGCTTTTTGTCGCCTTTCTCTCATTTGGATTGCACCAGCTTGGATCCCAAACACCTTTGGGCATGGAGAGGAGAGGGGAAGATGGACTTGGCATGGAGGAGGAGGAGGAAGACAGTCTTGGGGCATGGAGAATTTTCAATTGATTTAAGATACTTCTTGAGTTGGGCGCAGGGTCATATTTATAGACTAAGCGTGATCCAACTCTTCTTCTTCCCAACCAATCACAACCCTTTGTGAAATCAGATCTAAATCTAATTAGTGGGAATAGAGTCCCTTGGATTCTTCCTTAGATGGCGTCTAAGATCAATCAAACTTGGTTCCTAGAAGAAGTCTAATCGAAATCCAAAAAGGAGATGGAGTCCCTATCCAACAGGGACTCCTGGGCGCCTCCAGTTTGGGCACACGCTAAGGGTGGCGTGCGCCCTCCTCCTTGCTAGGTTCTGGCAGGAGGACAGGCCCCCACCAGCTCTCTAATAGGTGCGTGACACATGGACAAAAGTCAAAGTCATCAATGGTCAATATTTGACCAGTCAATTATTTTTGACCAGTCAAAGATAAACTTTTGATCAAAGTCAAAGAACGAGAAATGACAGATGACCAAAAATGGTTGGTATTGTCTTACAAAATAAGACAACCCTTTTTTGACCTGGACAAACTCCAGTCAAACCAAGTGAAGGCCTCTGATTGAGCACAAACTCCTTTGGCTCAGTAAGGACAACTATTTATGATAGTAAAAGAAGAACGTTAGGTTCAATCGAGTGCTAGCACGATTTTCTTGAACCTAATTGAATCTCATTCAGATCAATTGAACTGGATTAGTTCAATTGATGATCACCAGATTCAAACCCTTGTTTGTATGACCTAGTTAGGTTCAGTTCTATATGGTAATGGAATATGTCATGATCTCTATCATTGACATCATCGAAACTCCTTTTGATGGATCAGAACTCTTCTGATTCGAACAGCTAGAATGATCGATCATCTAAATCATTCTAATTGCTCCCAAAATCCACCAGTGACACCTAACAGTATATGGTGGCAACCCATCAAAGCTAAATGCAAACCTCTTGGTGCAGCTACCTGTGTGATTAAGTTCTTCTATCTTGAGCCTCGATCAGATTAGGATTTAGGTGAACTCGTCAAACCCTAGTCTCTATCATATGATGTAATCATTCGATTCAAGTCCGATGTGAAAATCTAAATAGAAACTCTTTCTATTATTTCACTCTGCCATGGTCATGGGCTCTTGACTTGGACTTCTTATTGATTCTCATGATCATCATAGAAGGCTGCTCCTCTACCACCGAGGTATAGATAGATTCCATCTTGATGCGATCCAGTTCCTACAATGAACATGCTATAGCCAACATATACACCTCAGGATTCCGTATGGCTAGGAGATCGAGTTATTGGTGTAGTCAAACTACTAACACCCTCAAGGTGAACTGCTGATGCATCAGGTTAAAGAATCAGACACACTACTGCTCATACAGTCAGTCATTCGAGAAGGTAGACTCTTAATGACTACTCACTCGACTGTGGTCACGCTCAGTGCCCTCGTTCTCTAACGAGTATCTGTACTCTTGCTTCGATGTCTCCACACCATAGACTCAAGACTCATCTACTAAAGAGAAGTGATTGTACACCAATCTTTCAGATCAATCACCATCCTTGTGATGATCCTATGGTCGAAAGCATTTTATGAGTTAATAATGATTATTCATGTCTTAAATTTTCAACTTTTGAAAATATGAATTATCATTACCATTAACTTAAAAGATGTATCATAGACACTAAATACACATATGTGATAGAAAATAATTCATTTTATTGATTTTAGTTAAAATTACAATTTTGCTCCTAGAAGTGTATTATAAGTGTCAGCCAATTCTGGCTTCTAGGACACATATATCTAATAATCTCCCATTTATCCTAAAGTTAATTGGCTACAAGTCTAAGTCCCATCTTCTCAAGATGGGCTTCGATCTTCTGCTGGCCCAACGGCTTTGTAAGCAGATCTACCACATTGTCTGTGGAGTCAACTCTCTTGACCTCGACGTAATCCTTCTCGAGGTAATCGTGGATGAGGTGGTATCGTCGCTCAATGTGCTTGGATTTTTTGTGTGACCTTGGCTCCTTAGCAAGGGCTATGGCGCCATTGTTGTCGCAGTATAGAGAAATGGCATCTGATGGCATTACTCCAATTTCTGCAGCAAACCTCTTGTACCAGAATGCTTCCTTCGCAGCCTCTGATGCAGTGATATATTCTGCTTCCATGGTGGAATTTGCTATCACATTTTGCTTAAAACTCTTCTAGCTGATAGCACCACCATTGCATAGAAACAGACTTTCAGATGTCGACTTTCGATCATCTACATCGGATATGAAATCCGAGTCTGTGTATCCTTGGACTTGGAGTTCTCCATTACCAAAGACCAACATCATATCCTTAGTTCTTCTTAAGTACTTAAGGATACATTTCACAGAAGTTTAGTGTTCTTCACCTGGATTTGACTAATATCTGTTTGTGACACTCACAGCATGCGCTATATCAGGTCGTGTACATAGCATGGCATACATGAGGCTCCCTATTGCAGAAGCATAAGGGATCTTGCTCATGCGTTCTATTTCCTCGGGTGTGCTAGGGCACATCTTCTTGAAAAAGTGAATACCATGTCTGAAGGGTATTAATCCACTCTTAGAGTTTTTCATACTAAACCTCTTTAGTACTTCCTCTATGTATATCTTCTGTGAAAATCCTAGCATCCTATTCAGTCTATCCCTATAGATCTTAATTCCTAGAATAAAGGATGCTTTACCTAGGTCTTTCATAGAGAATTCCTTGGACAACCATAATTTGACTGTCGTCATCATGGAAATATCATTTCGAATAAGGAGGATGTCATCCACGTACAATACGAGGAAGACAACAGCACTCCCACTGACCTTTTTGAAGACATATGGTTCCTCTTCATTTTTGATGAAACCGAATGTTTTGATCACATTATTGAAATGAGTGTTCCAGCTCCGAGATGCTTGCTTAAGTCCATATATGAACCTTTACAGCTTGCAAACCTTATGATCAGTATCACTGGATGTGAAACCTAGCGGCTATTCCATATAGATATCTTCCTCAAGATATCCATTCAAGTGCCATTTTTACATCCATTTTCCATATTTCATATTCGAAATAGGCTGCAACGGTAAGCAATGTGCGGATGGATTTTAGCATAGCCACTGAGAAAAAGGTATCCTGATAGTCAATGCCTTCGCGTTGACTATAACCTTTTGCCACTAGTCTAGCCTTGAATGTCTCCACATTTCCATCTACACTAATCTTTCTCTTGAAGATCCATTTACACCCAATAGGTACTATACCTTATGGTGGATCTACCAAGATCCAGACTTGGTTTGAGTGCATTGAGTCAATTTCTGACTGCATTGCCTCTAGCCATTTCTCAGAGTCAATATCTGATATCGCCTCATTATAGGTTTTGGGATCATCACCATGAGCACCATTAGCTACGAGAAATATTTCCTCTACTTTCTCTGAAATAATACCTAAGTATCTTTCAGGGGGATGGGAAACCCTTTTTGATCTACGAGGTGGAGGTAGTGTTCTTATTGGCTCAACTTAATTTGGTTCCAATTGGTCCTTAGCTCGTTGTACTGGTGAGACTTTCTCATCAAGCTTAATCTACTTTTCAATGCCGCTATCTTGAATAAACTATTTTTCAAAAAAGATGGCATCTCGACTCACAATCACATTATGATCTTCTGGAAAGTAGAAATAGTATTCTAATGACTCTTTAGGATATTCTATGAATCGAGCTCTGAAAAATCTAAACTCTAACTTGTCCGCTTGTTGTCTTTTGACATCAGCCGAACAATCCTAAATTCTGAGATGACTCAGACTTGGTTTCTTACTATGCCATATCTCATATGGTGTGGTAGGAACGGTCTTAGAGGAAACCCTATTCAGTAGATAAATTAAAGTTAACAGTGAGTGTCTCCATAGAAAATAAGGAAGGTCTGTGAAGCTCATCATGAATCGGACCATATCTAATAGGATCTGATTTCTCCATTCTGAAATCCCATTGAGTTGAGATATTTCTGGTGGAGTCCATTGAGAGACTATGCCATTTTCTTTGAGATAGTCTAGAAATTTTTGGCTAAGGTATTCACCTCCTCGATTTGATCGAAGAATCTTAATGAATTTTTTAGTTTACTTTTCTACTTCATGTCTGAATTCTTTGAACTTTTCAAAAGCTTCAGACTTGTGTCTCATAAGATACACATACCCATACCTAGACAGATCGTCGGTAAAGATAATGAAGTAGACAAAATTGTCTCTAGCCGGTACATCAAATGGGTCGCACACATCAATATGTACTAGGGCAAGGAGATCTGTGGCCCTCTTCCCATGTCCTACAAAAGGGAGTTTGGTCATTTTGCCTTGGAGACAAGATTCACAAGTTGGATATGACTCGAAAGTCAATGGACTCAATAGTCCATTTTTCTCTAATTTGTTGATCCTATCTTCTGCTATATGACCTAATCTTAGGTGCCATAGATATCTATCGTTTGGATTATCCCTAGGTCGTTTGGCATTCACGTTTTGCTCGATAGTTAGAACAGGTACATCAATATATAGCTGATAAAGATCGTTAATAAAGAAATCATTCGCAATTTTATTTCTTTCATAAAGAATGTTACAATGGTCCTTAAAGAAGGTAATCACATAGCCTTTTAGTGCTAAGCATGAAATAGAAATCAAATTCCTGCTAGCTGTAGGCACATAATAACAGTCTTTCAAAACTAAGTCTAAACCAGATGGTAATCGAAGAGGATATGTTTCCACCACCACTGCAGTAACTCTTGCTCCATTACTGATGCGTAGGATCATGTCTCCATTTCTCAGCCTCCTGCTATCCTCAAGACCCGACATGGAAGTGCACAGATGAGCACTAAAACCAGAGTCAAGCATCCAACTTGATGCAGAAGAAACCGTAAGGTTAGACTCAATAACGAGCATACCTCCAAAAGGACCTCCTTCTTGTTCTTCAGAATGGCCAGGTAAGTAGGGCAGTTTCACTTTCAGTGGCCGTCGCTGTTGCAATGGAAATACTTTCCTTTGGCTGCGGCTTTCATCCTCAGCTCTGCCTTTTTCTTCTTTCCTCCTTCCACCTTCTGCTTTTTCACAGACTTTTTTTTCTTTCCATAAGACTTTCTTTTGAAAGAAGTCCATTCCATAGCAAGAACTGAGCCTTTAGAACCTTTCATAGAAAGCTCAATGGTGACCAGCATGTTCATTAATTTGGCTAAGGAATTTTGAAGTTTATACATGTGGTAATTCATGATGAATTGCCCATATGCATCAGTCAAGGATTGCAGAATAATATCGTTCTGCAGATCCAAGTCTAACTTCACACCGAGCTTCTCAAGCTCTTCCATGTCCTTGATCATCATTAGATAGTGATCTTGGACTGACTGCCCATCATGCATCTTAGCCTTAAAAAGTCATTTCGTGACTTGATACTTAGCTGCACGACTCTGTTCACCAAATATCTCCTGCAGGTGAGCCAACATTTGGCGAGCAGTTCTGATATCTTCATGTTGGTGCTGGAGCTCATCAGACATCGAGCCCAACATGTAATATCTGGCCTTATTATCTTCATCTATCCATTTTTTTCAGAGACACTCTCTATTCAGTGGATGGACGGATTGGTAAGATGGAAGGGTCCTGATCCAATACATGGGTTAACTTCTCGAAATCCAAAACTATTTTATAGTTCGTAAGCCAATCTTTATAGTTGGGTCTGGTCAGTCTATGTGTGTCCAGGATACGTGCTAATGAGTTGGACGCATACATTTTCCTGTAGAGAGTCAAAGATTCTAGTTAGATACTGTAATTATGACTTGACCAAGTTATTTAGGGATTTTATTTTTAAATAAATTAGCTCCCACTATTTTTTTGGATCCCTACACTTCCTCTATAGAGATGCGAAAATCTCCATGATTAATGATTTTTAGTGGATGGTGTGGTCTCACCAACTGACTCATCACCTCACCTAACAGTTATTGGTGATGGGTTAGCCAATAAGTGAACAACTCTTGTTCAATGATTCTCTAATCATGGTGCACCCAAACTTGATCTCTAATTCATGAATCTCACCGTATCCGAAATATTGATCCACTCCTTAGTTAAGTCAGACCCACCATTTGCACAAACTGAATTTCTAATTGAGTCTCTCACCGTATTCAAAATATTGAGCCCAACTCATCCTCCAGCCCATAGCATCTAATGCCTAATAGACATGGTTGCATCTTTTCGGTGCAACTGAGCCACTGTATCCAGCCGAGAACAATCAACCCCGGGAAGGGTCCGCACATCTACAATGTGGAAGACCTCAGACTTAATCTTTTCTTAGGGAGAATTGATTC
This sequence comes from Cocos nucifera, assembly GCA_006176705.1. Classification (NCBI taxonomy): domain Eukaryota; kingdom Viridiplantae; phylum Streptophyta; class Magnoliopsida; order Arecales; family Arecaceae; genus Cocos; species Cocos nucifera. The sequence continues at coordinate 226,219 of QRFJ01001616.1, forward strand.
AGGTCTCATTAAACTAGACTTGTTATAGTCATAACAATTATAACTAACCTAGTGGCATGGGTTAGCTTGGATTATTGACCACCTCAAATCAGAACTGGGTTAACAAATATTGCCAGGCAAGTGAGACCGGTGGAAGGGATATGCCATTAACTCGTACAAGAATGCATTCAGGTCGAGTAGCTCCCAATTAAAAACTAGTCGATCGTATATGCCAAACTTACCTTAGACACCAAATTATAGAGCCAGAACCAATTGGATTAGCCTACAATCCAGATTCTAACCTCTGAGCCTAATTAGGTCTTGCTTGATCGTGACTCGATCTTGAGCCAGACTTAATCCTATTAGGCTGGTCAATTTAAGCATTATTGATCCCATCTAACCAACTCTTGATTCGATTTGATCAACCACTTAGACCTAATTAAGCTACCCAAGCCCGAACCCAATATTATGAATATATCTTAGATCTAAAATTTTTAATTTTAGATCTAATTAATATTTCATAATCTTAATTCTTAATTAAGTAGGGTTCATAAACAAAATATGCACAATAAATTCTAGGGTTTCAGGATCTAGGATTTTGCAGAAAGTAAGTTTTGGGTTTCTGATTAAGGACGAATGTGCAACACTCCTACACATCATAAGAACATCCCATCAGATGGGAGGAGAGGGCCTTTAAATTCTTCTTCATTCTTATGATCGGACGGCCAAGAGGAATGCCTTAATCAGGAATATGTAATACTATAAAACTTTTTAGATCTATATCATATATCTCATATACAAATTAGATATAATCATTGCATATTTTGCATACATCTCATGTATCGAATTATGCATATTTTTAGATTTAAATTATCTCATAATAATCTAAAAAATTAGATTTAAATTGATCTTATCAAAATAAACTCTAATCTAGATAACTATGTAGAACTATTCTACAACTAGTCTAGACATGCATCAATCATATCTCATATGATGTTTAAAATTAAATAATTTTATTTACTATTTTTTAGATATTATTATAATAATTATAATATCAAAAAATAGTAAATAAATAGATTTAAATATGATTTAATCAAATTAATTTAAAAACATGCAAGATTATTCTATAGAACTATTCTATTTTAGAACTAGTCATGCATATTTTCTAATCTTAGATCTAAATTATTTAATTTTAATTTTTTCTAATTTTAGATCTGATCACATCTTATGTGACATCTAAAATCATTTATTTTTTTATTAGAATAAATTTAAAATTAAATTTAAATATTTTTAGAATCTGGCTCTGATACCAGTTGAAGAAAAATCATGATTTCTCGTATCAGGTTCGTTCAAATCTGATCGGATCAAGAGATATATTTTAATTATTTTTTCTTTGATCCTAATCAAATTTAGAATGTTTTAGATCTAATCTTTATTATTTTAATAATAAAAATAAAATCTAAATAAATTAAATTAGATTAAATTTATCTTGATGTAGGATAATCCTATTACCCATTGATGATCCTATAAGCAGTGGAAGGTTCTAGATCTAGCCACGCAAGTGCCTGACCTCTACCGGTATCCACTCGGGCTAGATCTGAAGATCCTCTTCTTCTCTATCACATCTTCAAAAATTAGATCTGGATCTGATCTGGAGGATCTTCAAAATACCTTTCAAAAATCAGCAATTATCCTTTGCAGCAGCGCAGCCTTCTAGCTTTTTGTCGTCTTTCTCTCGTTTGGATTGCACCAACTTGGATCCCAAACACCTTTGGGCATGGAGAGGAGAGGGAGAAGATGGACTTGGCATAGAGTAAGAGGAGGAAGATAGCCTTGGGGCATGGAGAATTTTTAATTGATTTCAGATACTTCTTGAGTTGGGCGTAGGGTCTTATTTATAGACTAAGCGTGATCCAACTCTTCTTCTTCCCAACCAATCACAACTCTTTGTGAAATCAGATCTAAATCTGATTGGTGAAAATAAAGTCCCTTGGATTTTTCCTTAGATGGTGCCTAAGACCAGTCAAACTTGATTCTTAGAAGAAGTCTAATTGAAATCCAAAAAGGAGATGGAGTCACTATCCAACAGAGACTCCTAGGCGCCTCCAGCTTGGGCACACGCCAAGGGTAGCGTGCGCCCTCCTCCTTGCCAGGTTCTGATAGGAGGACAAGCCCCCACTAGCTCTCCAATAGGTGTGTGACACATGGACAGAAGTTAAAGTATCAATGGTCAACATTTGACCAGTCAAATGTCAACTTTTGACCAAAGTCAAAGGATGAGAAATGGCATGTGAGCAAAAATGGCAGGTATTATCTTACAAAATAAGACAACCCTTTTCTTTGGCTCAGTAAGGACAACTATTTATGATAGTAAAAGAAGAATGTTAGGTTCAATCGAGTGCTAGCACGATTTTCTTGAATCTAATTGAATCTCATTCAAATCAATTAAACTGGATTAGTTCAATTGATGATCACCAGATTCAAACTCTTATTTGTGTGATCCAGTTAGGTTCAGTTCTGTATGATAATGAGATATGTCATGATCTCTATCATCGACATCATCGAAACTTCTTTCGATGGATCAAAACTCTTCTGATTCGAACAGCTAGAATGATCGATCATCTAAATCATTCTAATTGCTCCCAAAATCCATCCAGTGACACCTAGCAGTATATGGTGGCAACCCATCAGAGCTGAATACGAACCTCTTGGTGCAGCTACCTGTGTGATTAAGTTCTTCTATCTTGAGCTCCGATCAGATTAGGGTTTAGGTGAACTCGTCAAACCCTAGTCTCTATCGTATGATGTAATCATTCGATTCAAGTCCGATGTGAAAATCTAAATAGAAACTCTTTCTATTATTTCACTCTGCCATGGCCATGGGCTTCTGGACTTGATTCTCATGATCATCATAGGGCTGCTCCTCTACCACCGAGGTAGATAGATTCCATCTTGATGCGATCTAGTTCCTACAATGAACATGCTATAGCCAACATACACCTCAAGATTCCGTATGGCTAGGAGATCGAGTTATGGTGTAGTCAAACTATAACACCCTCAAGGTGAACTATCGATGTACCTCAGGTCAAAGAACCAGACACACCACTACAGCATCGAGTCAATCATTGATGAGAAGATAGACTTCCTAATGACTACTCGAGGTGGTCACGCTCAGTGCCCTCATTCTCTAACGAGTACCTGTACTCTCGCTCTGGTGTCTCCACACTAAAGACTCAAGACTCATCTACTAAAGAGAAGCGATTGTACATCAACCTTTCGGATCAATCACCATCCTCATGATGATCCTATGGTCGGGAGCATTTTATGAGTTAATAATGATTATTCATGTCTTAAATTTTCAACTCTTGAAAATATGAATTATCATTACCATTAACTCAAAGGATGTATCACAGACACTAAATACACATATGTGATAGAAAATAACCCATTTTATTAATTTTAGTCAAAATTATAATTTTGCTCCTAGAAGTGTATTACAAGTGTCGGCTAATTCTAGCTTCTAGGGCACATATATCTAACATCTACTATGAAATCGATCAGTATTTGAGCTTTAGTGACTGATCAAGATTAAAAATAAATATCAAATTCAATCAACTTAATTGCCTATTTTGGAGGTGTCGGGTCGATGAAGAACTACCTTGATGGATTGATCAGTGAGGAGAGTAATGATGTGTCTCTAAAAATAAGGTTGAAGCTTCTTGGCTATAATCAATAAGACATAAGTTAGTTTTTCTAATTTGATGTACCTTATTTCTATATCCCTCAGAATCCTGCTTATATAATAGATCAGCTTCTGGACTTTAGCTTTTTTCTTAATCAGTATGGCTCCAATAGCTGCGAAGGATACAGCGAGGTACAAGAACAGTTCTTCTCCAGGTTCTAGTTTGGCTAGAAGCGGAGGCAAACTAAGTTCTTCAATTCTTCAAAGGCCTACTAGCACTCAGGAGTCTAGTTGAAATTCTTAGGCTATTTTTGAATTTGAAAGAAGGACATGCAATGTTCCATCGACCTCGAAGCAAAGCAATTCAGGGATGCTACTTACCTATGAGGTGCTGAACTTTTTTGATTGTTTTCAATGTGGTCATCTCTTGGATGGCTTTAATCTTTTCTGGGTTGGCTTCGATGCCATGCCTTGACATCATGAATCCTAGAAACTTTTCTAAGATAACTCCAAAAGCATATTTTGTAGGGTTCAGTTCATCATGTACTTCCAAAGGGTGTTGAAGGACTTCTCAAGATCGATAATAGATTTGGTGAAGATTGACTTTTGACCAGCATGTCATCTATATAGACCTCCATATTATGACTGATCTGCTCTTTGAAGATCTTATTTATCAAGCGCTGATAAGTTGTACCTATATTTTAAAGCCCAAAGGATATAATCCTATAACAATAAAGACCATGGTTAGTAATAAAAGCAGTCTTCTCCTCATCCTCTGGTGCCATCTGGATTTGGTTATAGCCGGAGAAGGCATCCATGAAGATGAGAAGTTCATGGCCTGAAGTTGCATCCACCAGTTGGTCAATCCTGAGCATGGGATAGCTATCTTTTGGATAAGTTTTATTTAGGTCGATGAAATCTATGCACATCGTCCACTTGTCATTTGCTTTTTTAATAAGAATAATATTTGTAATTCAATCCGGATAAAGCACTTCTCGAATGAACCCTACCTTGAGGAGCTTGTCGACGAACCCTACCTTGAGGAGCTTGTCGACCTCATCCATTATAGCCTTCTATCCTTCTAGTGCAAAATTATGCTTTTTCTGCTTTACTAGCCAACATTTAAGATCCACACCTAGACGATGCTCCATGACTTCTGTATTAATTCCGAGCATGTCTGTAGGCATCCAAGAGAATACATCAACATTTCTTTGCAAGAATGTGATGAGCTACTTTCTGACTTCTCCTTTTATATTCGAGTCGATCTTCACGATATGTTCTTTATTTTCATCATTCAAAGGGATCTCTATAAGATCGTCGATGGATTCTCTCCTTTCTTCAGATAAATCATCATGGACATCAAGCTCATCCACTGAACAAGAGTCTGCTTGCCTTTCCTCCTATAAGGCAATGTTGTAGCAGTGTCGAGCTAGTACCTGATCTCCTCTGACCTCTCTGACTCTATGCCTTGTTTGGAAACTTTATTTTTAGGTAGTAAGTCAAAACCATAGCCCAAAATGCCTTCAAACTAGATCGGCCAAGAATCGCATTATAAGTTGAAGGTGCTTTTACTACCAAAAAATTGACTTGAGCTCTAGATTGCTTTGGGTATTGACCTGCTACCACAAGTAATGTTATTATTCCTTCCACTAACACTGCATCACCTATGAATCCTACTAGTAGAGAGTCTATCGATCTCATTCTGCTATCAGGTATAGATATTTTAGAAAAAGCATCATAAAATAGGACATCAATAGAGCTTCTATTATCAATTAAAATGTAGCATACATCATAATCAGTAATATTTAAAGTGACTATAACTGCATCATTATGTGGAAGCTGAACTCCCTAGGCATCTTCTTCAGTGAAAGAAATGGGCTCTTCAGTCTGCTGCTTCTTTACTGGCTCTGCTGACGCACTGGCCTCTCCTCACTGATGTCCCATAATAATAGTGTTGATGATTCCAAGAGGAGGTCGATCTTCTTGTGGCTCATCTCACCGAGATGGTTTAGATTGTAATGGGACTCTTGGACGATCTTCTCTTCTCTCTGATCGACACCTGATAAATCGAACCAATCGACCTCTTCTAATCAGCACATCTATCTCATCCTGAAGATGGATACATTCTTCAATATCATGACCATAATCACGATGGTAAAGGCAATATTTGTTGGGGTTATACTTAGTTGGATGAGTCTGCATCCTCTCCGATCCTAGTAGTTTCTCTCTTATCTCCATCCACACCTGGGTCTTTGAGATGTTCAAGGGGGAGTAGTTGTTGAATCTTTTGGAAGGGGAGTTCTACCAAGTCCTTCAATTCGGGCTTTTCTGTCGACAAGCTTGAGGAGGAGTTCAGGCTCATCTACGCTTGGGAGGAGTTTGGGAGCACAGTCGAGCTTCACTTGGCTTGCTTTTAGGTGCGGGCTTGCTGGATTCGCCTGCCTGCTGCTCTCTTATGGTCTCATCATCCTTTAATTTGAAGGCCTCCTCCACTCGAGCATAACCTTCAGTCCAGTTTAACACATCAGCAAAATCTCTGGGATACTTTTTTTTCAGAAAGAAAAGAATATCATTCTTCTAAAGATCACCTTTTAGTGCAGCCATAGCTATAAATTGGTCCAAGTTCCGGACCTCCAGCACAGTAGCATTGAAGCGACTGACGTAAGCTCAGATAGACTCTCCTTCTTTCTACTTTATATTAATGAGAAAGTCCGAACCTCATCTTGGACGTTGGCTGCTTATGAAATGACCCACGAACTGATGGCTCATCCAATCAAAAGAGAAGATCGTACCCAGCTTAAGACTCGAGTACCATTTTCTTGCTGCTCCCTTTAGGGTAGATGGAAAAGCTCGATATAGAATGACATTCGGTGCACCATGAAGTAGCTTCATCATCCAAAAGGCCTCAAATGGTCAATCAGATTAGAGATTCTATTATAACTCTCGAACTAGGAGAGCTTGAAGTTTGGCAGAATGGATTCCTGCATGATCTTAGTAGAGAAGGGGGGATCGATACAAATGTCATCATGGTGGACTAGGGCAGCATGATGGAGCTCCTCAATTTACTGGTTCATATCTTGGAGCTTCTGATTGAGAGCATCATCTCGATCATGGATCTCAGAGGGCCGTCGGCTGTAGATAGGGAAGGTTTTCTCTAGAGAAGAATCATGATTGGAGCAGGGGCTCTCTACTTTTGCTTTCCCTTTCTAGGGGTAGTGGGTCTGCTGACCCAGGTTGCCTTTCTTGATGGTGGTTCTTGAAGCTCTAGCTGGGGGTTTTCTTGCTGGGCTGCTGCTGGGGGCTGCTGCATGGCCTACACCATTTCGGTGAGACTTCAAACCTACTGCATCAACAAGTTAAATTGCTTCGGATCCATCATGGCCATAGGTGGAGGAGGATGAGGTGCTGGTGTTGGGGCAAACAAATTTGGCTCAGATCTGACGGCAGAGGTGGTGGATCGTCGGGTGGTTGTCCTCTTCAGGGGCATTTATGGAGTAAAAGAAGACTAAATGAAAGTGGATTCAAGAGATTAGGAGAAAAAAAAGAAGAAAGATAGATAGGATTGACTGGGCACTCCTTTTAGAATAAGAGCTCAGAGGCCCTTTCTCTAGCGCCAATCCTATTGGTGCGAAAAACTATGAGGACGTCAGAGGTAGCTAGAGTAGAAAAGGTGAGGCCACTGATGAGAGCTATAAAATAAAGTCCAAATCGGAGGTGGATGGCTCCGATAGGACTCTCCAATGCTCAAGTTAATTCTCCAGCCAATTGGAATGGAGTGCTTAAAAAATATAGAAGCAGAATGATGGGAAGAAGAAGAAAGCTTAGAGAAAACATATCTAGAGGATCTCTTTTACAGATGAGTATGTAACAAACTGATAGTAACAGCCATAATCATTTGGTAGTAGGCCGTTCAGGCCATGTAGAGTTTGTTACAGGGATGAGTTGTTGTTTGTCATGACTTATACATGGTAAAAATTTCTTTGTTAGAGTTTGGACGTAGGTCGGAGACTTTGGTGTATGTAGTGGACTTATGATCGGTTGAGATTCGTTGGGAGCAATGTCTGGTAGCTTAAGAAGTTCGAAAGCTTCCTGGGCCATGCACAAGTAGGTGCCCCCTGAATTGAGATCAGAATTTCTGCGCTCCACCCCTCGGGGAGTGGTTGTTACATGTCAGCAATTTGATGAGGTTCCTTTGGATGGTTTCCATCAACAGGCACGGTGGGGATTAGGTAGGTCCGTGACTGGAAGGAGCACTGCCAGAAGGAGTGCGACTAGAGAAATTTATCCAAAAGGAGTGCGACTGAGGAGTTCATCCAAAAGGAGCATGACTAGAGGAGTTCATCTAGAAGAAGTGTAACTAGAGGAGTTCATTCAGAAGGAGCGCAATTAGAGGAGTTCATCCGAAAGGAGCGCGACTGAAGAAATTCATCCGAAAGGAGCGTAATTGAAGAAGTTCATCCGAAAGAAGTGTGACTGGATGAGTTAGTCCGGAAGGAGCGTGACTAGAGGAGTTCGTCCGTAAGAAGCATGACTGGGTCCTAAACTTGTTATTTATTTTTAGTCAGAAAGTGAGGTTAGCATAACAACAGTTCTACCTCTCTGTTCAAGATCATGTCGCCAGACTTCTATGTGCTATTGAGAGATTCTGTAGTATGAACTTGTTGCTAAGGGGATCGATGAATTCCAACGAAAAGATCGGCGGTGGCTAAGGACTTTGGCCATGGACTTCAATAGGAGTTATTTTTCCCCCAACAAGAAAGATAATGAAATTAATGAACCCTTGTTTGGACAGGGAGAAAAATGGTAAAGAAGGGTACATACCTTATCATTGTTTGGATAGAGAGGTTAAGAGAGGGGTAGAAGAAATTTTATGTATATTTTGATAAATATACCTTTTCTCATTAATATATATATTATTTAATATTTATAATATTTTTTATTATCTAAAATAAATTTATTAGATATTTTTATATAAAATGGCATACTAATAAGAGCATTCACATCAAAAAATATGGAAATGCTAATATCAAAAGTTGAAGTCTGGTAATGAAAGATTACCTCTATCACTAGAATTTGCCTTCCATAGATCTTGATATCCGAATTTACGTGCGAAGGGACAGCTTGCGGGCGAAGAGATGGCTAGGATTTCTGACTTGTACGAAAGTAATGAGTTGGTTTGTATAATTAAAAAGATAGAGTATATAATGGTCTAATTATAATTTTAAAGTTTTATTAAGAATAAATTAGAAAAGTAAAATTTAAGCATGAACATTTTTTTCCATTACACCTCAAATCAAGGGTACATAAAGTTGAACGAGGGATATGGAGGGGTTGAGAGAACCCTTTTCTATCCTCTCCTTTACCTCTTAAAAAATTTTACCAAATAGGAGTTCATTCTTTACCCTCCCTTTGCCTCTCCTTATGAACTTCCGTGTACCTCCAATCCAAATAGGCCATAATAGACCTCAAGCAAGTCGTTATGGACCACAATAATAATTTTAACCATCATTATTTATCTCAAAAAGTAACTTTTTAAAATATTAATATTAAAATAATTATTAAAATACTATTGTTCTAATGGTGTCGAAAAAGAAAAATAGTGGTGTTGAGTTATTTTCAATTTTTATTAGATAAAATAATATTCTTTTTTCGAACCATACAATAATTCCTTGGACATAAAAGAAATATATGTTTTAAAAAATATTATTTTAGTTAAAAAAAATAAATATAAATAATGGTCAATCTTTATTATTATAATGGTACATCATAATGGAATATAATAAAAAATAATTATTATTATATTTTTTCATATTTTTTATCTTAACAAACCAAAGGTGGCGAGAATCATTATAGCGATCATATCAAACTGTAATTTAAAATTATGATATCAATAGATGAACCCATTCATGATCGTCTATCTTTAATCTATACTAGTCATCTACTTGTTCCTTCTGAGACAAAATCCTTGAGGTCAATTCATATTCTTGGTGCTATTTACTTCACTATATATGTATTTGTATAACAATAGAGTCATTTTTTCTACAAAATTTCTCACATTATTTAACACTCTAAATCCTTAATTGTGTATTTATTGAATGATTTGCTAAGTCAACATCAAAGGGCCACTTGTATGATGTATTACATTAATGACCAAAAATACATACAAAATTATAATTCCAATCTTATTATTTTCCTCAGCTATATAATACAAACAAATCCCTAAATACAAGTTTTGTTTTAGCCCCTCCTATTATCCATGCTGGTATTTTTAAATCTAATGCAATTTCCAAGTTTCATTTCTAGTCAAACCAAAAAAGAAATCAGATCGCTGGTTTCTTTTTCACTAGGATCTCCATGTTCCAATGCCCATCCCCAAACCCTATATCTTTAACCTTTACTACCTTCTCCTCCAATTTCAGCTTCCTCTTTCAAGAAAGCCTACAAAACCTTTTTAGCCCTTCCTCCTTTCATTAGACACCTTCCACCACCTCCGATTTGCCACATTGTGGCATACACCCTCTGATCCCCAACATTCCAAAAATAGCATAGTCTCTATAATATAATCATGGCTTCAATCCCTATTAATATATTGCATATAATATTGGTGATTCAACACCAAATAGATAGTTCTTCATGCTCACCTTCAAGCTTGTATTCAATTACAACTTCTCCGAGAAGAATTCACCATACTTGATAGCCAATGCCACCATATAAACATTTCATTAAAGAACCTTGATTCCCACCAGTATATGTGCATGCCACCAACCCAAATTTATGAACCAAGGTCATGGCATCTACTACATATTTATAGAAAATTCTCTCCATAAGCATACAAGATATCTCATCACGATATTATAAAACAAGTAATTAAATTAAATAATTATTTCTATAAATTTAAAATTTAAATAATTATAATTCAAAAATTTTAAAGTTTCATAACATCCAACAATCTTCAAAGGACTTACATCAAACTTATTAATATAAAATAATGAGACCAAAGTTTTGTTTCTAATTACTCTCTCAAAGCAAAATCCCGTGATAAACTGTTTCTCAAAATCTATAAAATATTCAGTTATTGAATAATAAGCTAGACAGCCTAGTAAATAATGAATACTTTAATTAGATAAATTAGACAATAAAATTAATAATATCCTTTTACTAAAAATAAGCATATGGAACACATCAATTCAAAGTCAGGTCTAGATATATAGCATTATCAAAATATCAAGTTTATCTAGTAAGCTGTGAACTATGATCATACTTATACCATATGGTTGGGCCAGATAATAAGCTCAAAAATAGTCAAAGTGCCAATATATGACCCTCATTGTAAGGTATTAATGTGTCAATATATAACATCTATTAATAGGGTATCAATGTGCAAATATACAATCCCCATTGGCAAAATATCTATATGCCAACATATAACCTCCACTAGCAAGAATCAATGTGGGGTGATAGTCCAACATCAATTAAAATAAAATAAAATAATCAATATATAAGGCTTTGGATAGTCTATTAAAGTAACCAAGTTTAAGCATTTTAGGCCGCATGGTTTAAGGTCCAAATAGGTTGTTGGGCTGGGTTTTTAACAAAAAAAAATATTTAGTAAATTATTTGGGGCATTTTTCACTCCTGGGGGTACTATTATGTGGATCCATGCTAGAATAAACTGTGCATCTTGGTGATGTACCCTCGATCCAATAGAAGAAGGTTGACCATTGGGGATGGTGATAGTGGCATGGTAGGCTTGCCTCCGGAGTTTCACATGGATGTGTACTAAGAGGGGATACTAGGACCAAAAGAAGGCCCGGACGAGGACGTCAGAAATTTAAGTGGAGGAATTTGTGGGGTGATAGTCCCACACTGATTAGAATAAAATAAAATAATCAATATATAAGGCTTTGGATAGTCTACTAAAGTAATCGGCTTAAGCATTTTGGGTTGTATGGTTTAAAGCCCAAATAGGTTATTGGGCCATGTTTTTGATAAAAAAAATTATTATTTAGTGCATTATTTTGGGCATTACAATCAATATATAGTCAAGCTAAAAGTCTAAAGCCATCTTGAAAAACTCTTTTTCACAAAAATGATTCATGTTCCAAATCGAAAGATACATAAAACTATACAACATCAAAATCAATCGAGCATAATGTCAGATGAGTGCCCTAGAAGCCAGATTGGCTGACACTTATAATATATATTCTAGAGGCATTTTTGTAATTTTGACTTAAAAATTTGTAAAGGATTATTTTCTATCACATTGTGTATATAGTGTCCGTGATACATTCTCCGAGTTAATAGAATACTAATATATATTTTTAAGAGTTAAAAATTTAAGACATGTATTTTCATAATCATAAATAGCTTCCGACTATAGAATCATCACGAGGATGGTGCTTGATCCAAAAGGTTAGTATACGATCGCTTTCTTAGAATAGATGAGTCTTGAGTCTATGGGGTGGAGACATTGGAGTGAGAGTACGATACTCGTTAGAGAATGAGGGCACTGAGCATGACCACCTCGAGTAGTCATAAAAAAATCTATCTTCTCGTTAATGACTGAGCTCAATGCTGCAGTTGTGGGTTTGGTTCTTAGACCTAAGGTGCATCGACAGTTCACCTTGAGTGTGCTATAGTTTGACTGCACTGTAACTCGGTCTCCTAGTCATTCAAAATTCCAAGGTGTATGTTTCCTATGGAATGCTTATTGTAGAAACTAGTTCGCACCAAGATGGGATCTATCAATCTCGGTAGAGGAATAGTCCTATGGTGATCATGAGATCGAGTCCTTAAGCCCATGGCCATGGTAGTATGATATAATAGAAAAAAGTTTTCTATTAGAATTTCACATTGGACTCAGATCGAATGATTCAATAATATGACAGGGTGTTGGATTTGACAAGTTCACCTTAACCCTAATCCTGTCGGGGCTCATTATAGAAGAACTCAATCATACAAGTAACTGAACCGAGAGATTTGTCTTTAGTTCTGATGGGTTGCCACCATATACTGTTAGATGTCACTGATGAATTTTGGGAGTAATTAGAATGATCTTGATTATCAATCATTCTAATTGGATGAATCAAAAGAGTTCTGATCCATCAAAAGGTGTTTCGATGATGTCGATGATAGAAATCACGATATATCTCATTACTATATGGAACTAAATCTAACTAGATCACACAAACAAGAATTTGGATCAGGATGTGATCAATTGAGCTAACTCAGTTCGATTGATATGGATTAGATCCAATTAATTCAAGAAAATTATGCTAGCACATGATTATGCCTAACATTCTCCTTTCATAGTCTTTGTAGTTCATCTCGATTGAGCCAAATTGATTTGGGCTCACTCAAAAATCCTATATGATTTTATCTTGATCTAACTGGAGTTTGTCCAGATCAGAAAAATGTTATCCTAATCCATCAGATGGGAATAAGACAATACCTATTAATTTCTATATTCAATAGAATAAGACCTACCAATTCTTATCACTATCAGGACATGGGGTCAAGGGTTAACCCATATGCAGGAAAGAAAGGGCAGGGGCGTGCACCCCCTAGAGACTTTCTATGGATGCATGCCTCTTGGGTTTTCATGTACCAATATATGCACACGCCCCATGTTGGCATGCGCACATGGGAAATAAAAGGAGAGAGTCCCATGTTGATGGGACTCTAGGATTTCTTGATAGGATCAAAGACCTACGTGCCAAAAAGAGTTGTGCTCATCCAAAATTGGCACAATCTATGGATAATTTTTGGGGTCTCAAATCTGATTGGATCAGGTGACATCGCATGGCCAATCAGATTAAAATCAAAATAAATCAACCAATTTGATTGGTTGATACTGTGTGGCATTGCATGGCATAGTAGAGTTTATTTAAACCCCTGTTGCACCTAGGGTTTTCATGCACCCAATTCCACCATGCCAAAGTACGATCGCCCATCCCCTATTCCATGCCCCTTCTTCCTCCCCCTCTTCCTATTCTTCATGCCCAAAGGTTGGGCAAAATTCTAACAAGGAGATCCAAGGCATTAGTGCAAAGATTAAGCAAGAGATGATGTGTTTGTGAAATGAGTGTGCTGCCTTCAACTATTATTTTGAAGGCCCTACAGATCAGATCCAGATATGATCTTTCAAGATCAGATCTAGAAGGAGAGCACGTCTAGATCCAACTCAAGTAGATTGGTAGAGGCTAGGTGCTTGCATGGCTAGATCCAAAACCTCGGGCAACAATAGATCATCGACAGGATAACTAGTTTACCCTAATTAGGTACAACTATTGTTCCTATTTTAATTTATTTTTATTTTTAATATTAGATTATAATGATCAGATATGATAACTTTTAGATCTAATCAAAATTCATAAAAAAATTTTAGAAATTTTTTCTATAGATAAGATCAGATAAGATCAATCCTATGGCAAAAAACTAGTTTTTTTCTTCAATTGGTATTAGAGCCAGGTTAGTAGTTCTTCATATCTAATTTAGATCTAATTTTAATTTTATTTTATAATTTGATATTAATAATTTTAGATATCACATCAGATGTGATCAGATCTAAATTTAAAAAATTAAAAATTTTAATTCATATATATGATGTATGAGATGCATGTCTAGATTAGGTTTGTAGATTTGATCTATGATATGTTTAGAATAAATTTTCTTTTGATATAATCAATTTAAAATTTATTTTTAGATGTTATATTAGATATAATTATATCTGAATCATGCATGTAAATATTTATTTCTAATACATGAGATATATGCAAAGTATTTATAAGTTAGATCATTAATTGTATATGCGATATATGGTTTAGATTTAATAAGTTTTGTAGTATAGATTAATTTTTGATTAAGGCATTCCCCTTGGCCGTTCGATCATAAGAGTAAGAAGAATTTAAAGACCCTCTCTTTTTATTCGATGGAGTGCTCTTATGGTATATAGGGGTGCTGCATGTTTATCCTTAATCAAAAATCTGAACTTACTTTTCTATAAAATTCTAGATATTAAAACCCAAATATTTTTTATACATATTTTATATATGAATCTAAACTTAATTAAAAATTAAGATTATGAAATCAATTAAGTCTAAAAATTATAAATTTTAAGATCTAAGACACCTTTATAAAATTGGGTTCGGATATGGGTAGCTTAATTAGGTTTAGCGGTTGATTAAATCAAATCAAAAGTTGGTTAGGTGGGATCAAGAGTGCTTAAAATTGATCAATCTAAATAGGATTAAGTTAGGATCAAGATCAACTCACAGTCACATGGTCGACCAAGTCAAGACCTAATTTAGCTTCGTGGTTTAAGCCTGGATTGTAGGCTAATCTAATTAGTTCTAGTTTGACAAATCAATGTCAAAGATAAATTTAGCAGATATGACCAGTGATCTTTAATTGGAAGCTACTTAACTTGAATGCATTCACAATGAGTTAATGGCATATTTCTTCCACTGATCTCACTTACCTGATTGATTGGATCGATCCAGTTCTGATTTGAGGTGGTTAACGATTTGAGCTAATCCATGCTACTAGGTTAGTCATAATTATTATGACTAAGTCAAGTCAAGTTTAGAAGATCTAAATCAAATCTTTCTAAGAAAATATTAAATCATAGATCTTCCATCATTGTAGATATGCTGGTCCTTTCTGGGGTTAATTATTCTCAGCTGGTTATGGTGGTTCAGTTGCACCAAAAAGATGCAACTATGTCTATTAGGCATTGGATCCTACGCGTTGGAGGATGGGTTGGGCTTAATATGTTGGATACGATGAGGGATCCAATAAAAAATCTAATTCATGCAAATGGTGGGTTTGACTTAACTAAGGATTGGAGCAATATTTCGGACATGGTGAGCTTCATGAATTAGAGATCAGGTTTGGATGCACCATGATTAGAGATTTATTTGACAAGAGTTATCTACTCATCGATTGACTTATCACCAATAACTATTAGGTGAGGTGGTGAGCCAGTTGGTGGGATGTACCACCCACTTAAAGTCTATGATCAAGAAGATTTTTGCATCTCTGCCAAGAGAGTGTAGGGATTTGAGAAAATAATGAAAGCCTAATTTATTTAAAAATAAAATTTCTAAATAAATTAGTTAAGTCTAGTTACAAAATCTAATTAGAAACTTTGACTCTCTATAGAAAAATGTCTGCGTCAAACCTATTAGCCCAAATCCTAGACACTCACAGACTGACCAGACCTAATTATAAGGATTGACTTAGAAACTATAAAATTATTTTGGATTACAAAAAGCTGCCTTATGTATTAGACCAAGATCCATGCACTTTACCAGCTTGTCCAATCATAGATCAGAGAGCATCTCTAGAGAAGTGGATGGATGATGATAATAAAGCTAGGTACTATATATTGAGCTCAATATCTGATGAATTGCAGTGCCAACATGAAGACATTAAGACTGCTCGCCAAATATTGGCTCAACTATAAGAGTTGTTCGGTGAGCAAAGTCGCACCACCCGGTATCAAGTCTCCCAAAGGCTTTTTAAGACTTAAATGCATGATGGGCAGTCGGTCCAAGATCATTGTTTGATAATGATCAAGGATCTAGAAGAGCTTGAGAAGCTCGATATCGTGCTTGACAAGAATTTGTAGATTGATGTGATCGTGCAGTACTTGACTGATACATATGGGCAGTTCATCATGAACTTTCATATGCATAAGTTTCAATATACCTTGACTGAACTTATAAATATGCTGGTTACTACTGAGCTTTCTCTAAAAAGTTCAAAGGGCTCAGTACTTGTTGTAGAGCAGACTTCTTTTAAGAAAAAGACTTTTGGAAAGAAGAAGAAGTCTACAAAGAAGCAGAAGACTAAAGGTGGGAAGAAGAAGAAAGAAGAACCAAAGAAGAAGGCCGCTGATAAAAAAAAGTATTTTCATTACAACACCAATGGCTATTGAAAGTGAAACTGCCCTTTATACCTAGCCAGCCTGAAGAACAAGAAGGAGGCATGTTCTTTTGGAGGTATGCTCGTAATTGAATCTAACCTATCGATTTCTTCTACATCTAGTTGGGTGCTTGACTCTGATTCTAGTACTTATGCACTTCTATATAGGATCTTGAGGAGAGTAGAAGGCTAAGGGATGGTGAGATGATCGTATGCATCAAAAATGGAGTAAGGATTGCTGCTGTGGCTGTGAAAACCTAATCTCTTTGATTACCATCAAGATTAGATTTAGTACTTAAGAACTATTATTTTATGCTTGCAGCAAGCAGGAATTTAATTTTTATTTCTTATTTAGCATAGAAATGTTATGTAATTAGCTTTCTTAAGGACCATTATACTATTCTTTTCGAAAGAAATAAAATTATAAGTAATTTCTTAATTAATGATCTCTATTAGTTTCATGTTGATATATTTATGTTAAATATCAAGCAAAACATGAATGCCATAGGATCTAAGTGACCTAAGGATAGTCTAAATGATAGATATCTATGGCACCTTTGGCTAGGTTATATAGCCGAAGATAATATCAACAAATTAGAGAAATCCAGACTTATAAGTCCATTGACTTTCAAGTCATATCCAATTTGTGAATCATGCCTTTAGAGCAAAATGATCAAGCTCCCTTTTATGGGATATGGGGAAAAGGCCACGGACCTACTTGCCCTGGTATATACAGATATGTGTGGCCCATTTGATATACCGGTCAGAGGCAATTATATCTACTTCATTATCTTTATCGATGATCTATTTAGATATGTGTATATGTATTTGATGTGACACTAGTCTAAAGCCTTCGAAAAGTTTAAAAAATTCAGACACGAAGTAGAAAAGCAAACTGAAAAGCCCATTAAGATTCTTCGATCAGATCGAGAAGATGAATACCTTAGTTGAAAATTTTTAGACTATCTTAAGGATAATGGCATAGTCTCACAATGGACTCCACCTAAAATGCCTTAACTCAATGGGGTTTCAGAGTGGAGAAATCGAACACTATTAGATATGGTTCAATTCATGATGAGCTTTACAGACCTTCTTGATTTTCTTTAGGAACATAGTCTAATGATAGTAATACACCTACTGAATAGAGTTTTATCTAAAACTATTTCTACCATACTGTATGAGATATGGCATGGTAAGAAACTAGTTATCTAAGAATTTAGGGTTGTTCGGCTCATGTTAAGAAACAACAGGTGGATAAATTAGAGTCTAAGTCCTTTAGAGCTCGATTCATTGGATATTCTAAGAAGTCATTAGGATATTATTTTTATATTTAGAAAGACCATAATATGATTGTGAGTCGATATGCTATCTTTCTTGAAAAATAGTTTATTCAAGATGATGGCAACAGAAGATAGATTAAGCTTGAAGAGAAGATCTCCGAAGAGCAACGAGCTAAGAAAGCTATGGAACCAAATCAGTTAGAACCAATCCAAACACAATCTCTTCCACCTCGTAGATCAGGTAGAATTTTTCGTCCTCCTGAAAGGTACTTAGGTATCATTTCAGAGGATGTAAAGAAAATATTCCTCATAAAAAATAAGATTCATGGTGATGATCCCAAGACCTATGATGAGGCAATATCAGATATTGACTCTAAGAAATGATTAGAGATAATGAGGTTTGAGATTGACTCGATGCACTCGAACCAAGTTTGAACCTTGGTAGATCTATCTAAAGGTATTGTACCTATTTAGTATAAATGGATCTTCAAGAGAAAGATAGGTGTCGATGAGAATATAGTGTTGAAATCTAGCACCTCGAGATTTTATCCATGATAAGTCAAGAATGAGATTTAGGAGCCATGAGAAAGATCGACCAACATACAGTCAGACTGGCTCGGATACACAGTCGAGCCGGCTTGGGATGAGATCGAGCTGGCTCGAGATGGATTCGAGCTAGCGCTCTCAGACGGACAGAAATCAGTACTCAGGTGAGATGCAGTCGAGCAAGTTTGGCTTCTGATGGAGCTGGCTCGATGGAGGCAAACAGCATGATGGCGAGCAACGCATGGGCACACGAGTGGAAGCCTTTTGATAGGATTTACACCTCCTAACTCATGGACTAGGAGAGCACACGAGAGCTGATCAGATAGCTATTAGAATGATTAGGGCTTATAAGAAGGCCTGATGACTTAAGGGGTTAAGGAGTCTGATGAAAACCTCTCAGGTGGCACAGAGATAAGGCAGAAAGCGTTGGAGTGCTGTAGTAGCACCTCCCTAAAGGCACGAAGGCTGAGAGAGGCTCGATGGTGCAGCAGTCGAGGAGGGTATCTTAGTAGAGAGTGCCAACAGCTTCTTAAGGAGATCGAGCATTAGATCTCAGGGAGAGCCATGGGTCTCAAGATACGCCAAGAGCATCAAGAAAGCCATGAGTGTCCTAGAATGGCAAGATTGCCTAGGAATAAAGGCTAGGGCTTAATGTAAAAGTTGAGAGGATCATAAAGTATCTAGGGATGTCGAGGATCCTGAATCGATAGATCTGTAAGGGGGATCTTCTTGGGATTACTATGAGAGCATTTATAGGTGAGTGCTTCTAGATTGAGAGAAAGGATTGATGAGTTGAGATTGTATCTTCTCTGTTGTTCTTTTTTGGTAGTAAAGCATTGCATGTCCCGTGGATGTAGATACTTAGGCCGAACCACGTATATGGTTGTATTTGTTTGTCTTTTTCTATTTTCTTCATAGCAATAGATGGTATCATATCTTCTACAGGTGATCTTAGGCAGGTGATCCATGTTCCATAGTTAATGGATCTACCCTAATAGTGGTATCAGAGCTAGGAGGAGTCAGGTTATTCTAAGGGTTGCTACGGTAGTGATCAAGTTAGAAGAAGGGCACAATCAAGATTGATGGTCTTATGTGCAAGAAGAAGCCAGATGAAGATCAGTGTGAGGTGGAGCTCTAGGTGAAGATGGATTGGGCACGAGACTCAGTTTGGGATCAAGTGGCCTGGCTCGACTTTCATGTTTGTCGATCCATGAGCAGCAGGTGATAGCACTAGGATATGGGGGTATTATCATACAGGAAGCTCTCAGATTTGAGGTGGAGTTGAATATTAAGTCATGGTGGAGAATGTTGGAATCTGACGTCTCGAGATTCAGTCTATAATAAATCAAGAATGAGATTTAGGAGCCATGAGAATGATCGGCCAACATATAGTTGGACTGGTTCGGATACGCAGTCGAGCTGGCTCGAGATGAGATCGAGCCAGCTTGAGATGGATTCGAGCCAACTCTCTTAGGCAGATAGAAACCAATACTCGGATAAGATGCAATCGAGCCAGCTTGGCTTCTGACAGAGCTGGCTCAATGGAGGCGAACAACACAATGGTGAATAGTGCATGGGCACACGAGTGGAAGCCTTTTGATGGGGTCTACACCTTCTAACTCATGGACCAGATCTATTCACGGGATCTATGGAGCTGTTGTGCTATCCAATGGCTAGGAGAGCACATGAGAGCTGATCAGATGACCATTGAAATGATTAGAACTTATAAGAAGGCCTGACGACCTAAGGAGTCGAGGAGTCTCATGAAAACCTCTCAAGCAACATAGAGATAAGATAGGAAGCACTGGAGTGCTACAGTAGCACCTTTCTAGAGACACGGAGCCTGAGAGAGGCTCGATGGTATAGTAGCTGAGGAGGGTATCTTAGTAGAGAGTGCTAGGAGCTTCTCAGGAAGAGCTAGGGATCTCAGGATGCGCCAAGAGCATCAAGAAAGCCAGGAGTGTCCTGAAATGATGGGATTGCCTAGAGACAAAGGCTAACACTTGATGTAGAGGCTGAGAGGTTCATAGAGTATCCAAGAATGTCGAGGATCCTGGATCAATAGATCTATAAGGGGGATCTTCTTGGGATTACTATAAGAGCATTGTATGAGTGAGTGCTTCTGGATTGAAAGAGAGGGTTGATGAGTTGAGATTGTATCTCCTCTATCGTTCTTTCTTGGTAGTAAAGCATTGCATATCCTATGGATGTAGGCACTTAGGCCGAACCACGTATATGGTTATATTTATTTATCTTCTTCTATCTTTTCATAGTAACAGATGGTGCCATATCTCCTATAGATGATCTTGGGTGGGTGATCCATGTTCCATAATTGATGGATCTACCCTAACATATAGAGACATTCAAAGCTAGGCTTGTAGCAAAAGAATATAGTCAATACGAAGGCATTGACTATCAGGAGACTTTTTCGTCAGTAGCCATGCTAAAATCTATCTGCACACTACTTACTGTTGCAGTCTATTTCGATTATGAAATATGACAGATGGACATAAAAATGATATTCTTAAATGAATATCTTAAGAAAGATATCTATATGGAATAGCCGCTTGATTTTATATCCAGTGATAGTGATCACAAGGTCTGTAAGATGCAAAGATCTATATATGGACTCAAGCAAGCATCTCGGAGTTAGAATGCTCATTTTAACAATATGATCAAATCATTTGGTTTCATCAAAAATGAGGAGAAGCCATATGTATTCAAAAAGATCAATAGGAGCGCTGTTGTCTTTCTCGTACTGTACGTGGATGACATCCTCCTGATTAAAAATGATATTCCCATATTGACATCCATCAAAATATGGTTGTCAAAAGAGTTCTCGATGAAAGACCTAGGAGAAGTATCTTTTATATTGAAAATAAAGGTCTATAGGAATAGATCAAATAGGATGCTGGGTCTATCATAGAAGATGTACATAGAGGAGGTGCTGAAGAGGTTCAGCATGAAAAACTTCAAGAGGAGATTGGTGCTCTTCAGATATGGCATTCATCTCTCCAAGAAAATGTGTCCCAACACACCTAAGGAGATTGAACATATGAGCAAGATCCCTTATGCTTCGGCAATAGGGAGCCTCATGTATGCCATGTTGTGTACACGACCTAATATTATGCATGCTGTGAGTGTCACAAGTAGATATCAATCGAATCAAGGTGAAGAGCACTGGACTTCTATGAAATGTATCCTTAAGTACTTGAGAAGAACTAAGGATATATTTATGATCTTTGGTAATGGAGAACTCAAGGTCTAAGGATATACAGACTCAGATTTTATGTCTGATATAGATGATCAAAAGTTGATATTCAAAAGTCTGTTTGTATGCAATGATGGTATTGTTAGCTGGAAGAGTTTCAAGCAAATAGTGATCGCAGACTCCATAATAAAAGTTGAGTATATCACTACGTCAGAAGCTATGCAAGAAGAATTTTGATACAAGAAGTTCACCACAGAGTTTAAAGTGATGCCATCGGATGCCGTCCCTCTATACTACAACAACAATGGCGCCATAATCCTAACTAAAGAGCTGAGGTCTCACCAAAAGTTGAAGCACATCAAGCAGCAATATCATCTCATCTGCAATTACCTTAAGAAGGGTTACATCAAGGTCAAGAGAATCGACATCCCAGATAATGTGGTAGATCCATTTACGAAGCCATTGAGCCAGTAGAAGATCAAAGCCCACCTTAAGAAGATAGAACTTAGATTTATAGCCAATTGGTTTTAGATCAAGTGGAAGTTTGTTAGATGAGTATCCTAGAAGTCAGATTGGCTGACACTTGTAATACACATTCTAGGAATATTTTTATAATTTTGACTTAAAAGTTTATAAAAAGTTATTTTCTATCATATTGTATATATAGTATCTATGATACATCCTCTGAGTTAATGGAATGTTAATACATATTTTCAAGAATTTAAAATTTAATATATGTATTTTCATAATTAACTCATAAACAGTTTTCGACCATAGGATCATCATAAGAATGGTGATTGATCCAGAAAATTGGTGTACGATCATTTTCTTAGGATAGATGAGTCTTAAGTCTATTATGTGGAGACATCGGAGTAAGAGTATAGGTACTCATTAGAGAATGAGGGTACTGAGCGTGACCATCTTGAGTAGTCATAAGAAAGTCTATCTTCTCGTTAATGACTGAGCTTGATACTATAGTTGTGTATCTGGTTCTTAGACTTGAAGTGCATCGATAGTTCATCTTAAGTGTGCTATAGTTTGACTACACCATAACTCGGTCTCCTAGCCATTCAGAATCTTGAGGTGTATGTTGGCTATGGCATGTTTATTGTAGGAACTAGTTCACACCAAGATGGGATCTATCAATCTCGGTAAAGGAGTAGCCCTATGATGATCATGAGATCGAGTCCTTAAGTCCATGGCTATGATAGTGTGATATAATAGGAAAAAGTATTTTATTAAGATTTCACATTGGACTCAGATCGAATGATTCAATCATATGACAAGGTGTTGGGTTTGACGAGTTCACCTTAACCTTAATCTTGTTGGGGCTCATGATAGAAGAACTCAATCACAAAGGTTGCTACACCAAGAGGTTCGTCTTCAGTTCTGATAGATTGCCACCATATATTGCTAGGTATCATTGATAAATTTTGGAAGCAATTAGAATAATCTTAATGATCGATCATTCTAATTAGGTGAATTAGAAGATTTATGATCCATCGAAAGATATTTCGATGATATCGATGATAGAGATCACGATATATCTTATTGCCATATGAAATTGAACCTAACTAGATCACACAAACAAGGGTTTGAGTCTGGATGTGATCAATCAAGCTAATTTAATTCGATTGATATGGATTAGATCCAATTAGGTTCAAGAAAATCATGCTAGCACGTGATTAAGCCAAATATTCTCATTCTGTAGTCTTTTTAGTTCATCTTGGCTAAGCCAAATTAGTTTGGACTCACTCACGAACCCTATATGATTCTATCCTAATCTAACTAGAGTTTATCTAGGTCAAAAAAATATTGTCCTAATCCATCAGATGGGAATAGGACAATACTTGCCAATTTCTATATTCGATGGGATAAGACCTGTCAATTCTTGTCACTATCAGGACATGGGATCAAGGGTTGAACCATATACAGGAATGAAAGGGCAGGGGGCGTGCGCCCCCTAGAGACTTTCTAGGGGTGCGCACCCTCTTGTGTATTCATGCACAAATATGTGCGCAAGCCCTATGTTGGGATGAGCACATGGGGAATAAGAGGAGAGAGTCCCATGATGATGGGACTCTAGGGTTTATTGATGGGATCAAAAACCTAGGTGCCAAAAAGAGTTGTGCTCATCCAAAATTGGTGCTATCTATGTATGATTTTTGAGATCTTTAATCTAATTAGATCAGGTGACATCGCATGGCCAATCAGATTAAAATCAGAATAAATCAACCAATTTGATTAGTTGATACTATGTGGCACTATGTAGCGCAGCAGAGTTTATTTAAACCCCTACTGTGCCTAGGATTTTCATGCACCTAATTCCTCCACACCAAAGTGCTGCTACCCATCGCCTATTCCATGCCCCTTCTTCCTCCTTCCCTCCCTATTCTCCACACTCAAAGTTTGGCCAAAATTCCAGCAAGGAGATCCAAGGCATTGATGGAAAGATCAAGCAAGAGACGATCGTGAGACGAGCGTGCTGCCTTCAACTATTATTTTGAAGGCTCTATAAATCAGATCCAGATTTGATCTTTAGAGATCAGATCTAGAAGAAGAGCACGTCTAGATCTAGTCCGAGTGGACTTCGATAGAGGTCAGTGATGCGTGCTAATTTATAGCTATGGCAAGTGCACCAGTCGATCAAGTAATAAAGTGAATGAGTAGAGTATCGTCCCTAGAGGATTGGAAAACAAGTACTGAAAAGCTCTTTTCTATGCTTTATTTAGAAGATCGATTTATGAGAATAAAAAAAAATTAAAAAAAATAATTAAAATAATTAAATTTTTTTTTTATTAAATAGAGAGAGTGTAAATTATTGAGATTTTAAATTCAAGAGCAATGGATTACTAAGGCAATCGGTTCACCAACTCAATCAATACGATATTCAGGTTTTTAGATTAATTTTATTTCATGTGACGGTGGAGTCTCCTAATTTATTCACTACCCTTTGGTCCAGGCATAGCAAATCTATTAATATTTATTAATTATCCTTTGATCCAAGTGTAATTTAAATAAATATTAATGCATTAGGTTTTGTGAAACCCTCTAATTAAAATACGCTGCATCCAAAGCGCACTAAAATTCCCGCATGCATATGAATTCTAATTTGATTCATAATACAAGGTATATAATCAAGAAGCATTAACATAGATGTACTTGGTCCGTAACATCTATGTTCATCAGATCAATTAGAAGATGGCCAGTAATCTAAAAGCATTAAGATCAGATTTATATACTCCTCATGAATAAAATTTAAAAATAAATTATACTGAATATTGCATCAAAAGAGTGGCTACACCTTAGCCTTAGTAAAATAAAATTTAGTTCATGATAATAAATTTAAAAACAGTAAATAAAATAAAAAGCATGAAGAAATTAGACTGTTTGATTGCTGAAATTGATTATCTATTGCTCTTGATGCGGAGAACTTGGTGAAGAAGAAGAGGCTCCTTGATATCTCCTCTCTCTTTCTTCCTCTCTCTCTTTCTTTTTTTTCCTTCTTCCCGTCTCTCTCTGTTTTCTCTCTGATTCTCCTTTCTTCCCTGTTTTTCTTTCTCTCACTGATTTTCTCTGTTTTTCCCTTTTTCTTTTCTTCTTTTTTTTTTCACGGCAACATGGCTTTTTATAGATGAAGTCTCCAAAATTCATCCAAAACTCGATTTTAGACTCCTAAAACAATTCAAACTATGATCTGAATAATTTTGGCCGTGCGATGTTGATCAAATGGTCCAAAAATCACTCAAAAACCCATTAAAATAACCCAGATCAAGTCGGATTTAATATCAGCCGTTGGATCATCCAATGGATTGAATCTGGGCCGTCCGATCTCATTGAAATCAGCCTTCAAACCTTTAGTTTCAGTCGGGATGAATCTCGGCCGTTGGATCTCGACCGGGAGCTGCGGATGCCGTCCATCAGCGCCTTCTTCTCGTCCGTCCGATCAAGATTCAGTGAAAGCCGCCCGTTGGATCAGCCAGAATTCCCAAATTGCCCTCCGTGGATCGTGCGCGAGCCCGATGTTGCGTGGAACGCCGCGTTCTTCAACCAATCAGAGCGCGCCTCCGTCTGTGAAATTCCTGAAATACCCTTCGGTTGGTCCACCGTACGCCGCGAAAAATGATGACGTCAGCGTTGCGTCAGCGGTTTTTTTTTTTTTTTTTTTTTTTTTTTGAAATTCGATTCTAGGCTCGTTTGAAGTCCGTTTTGCCTGAAATTTATTTCATCTGAATCAGAAAAATGAGATCTTCACATTGGTAGCCTTCTTTCCTGCATAAGATTAATAAAAGTATCAATTTTTAATAAAATATTTTAATTTATTTTATAATTTAATACTTTTATTAGTATATTTTTACTACTTATCACACCCCCCAACTTATTCATTGCTAGTCCCTTAGCAATGTTTTATTTTAATACTATATTTTAATAAAATTATTTATCACAGAGATAAAATCTTGGATTAAAGATCAAAAAGTTTAGAAAATATTGCTAACTAAGCATTGAGCTTCGGAAGCAAATTTTTTAGTCAATACAATTAAAAACTTTCTTAGAGTACATCAAAGATCTATAGCATTTATGTTCGTGATGACTAACTTTAGCATTTCAGTATTAAACTAGAAGAACAAAAGTATCCTCTCTTATCACTTATTTTGATCAATTTTCTATACATTCTCAATTTTATACTCATGAATTAAGGTAGCTTTCACACTACCCTTTTTTTTTTTTTTTTTTTTTTTTTTTTTGCTGAGCATCCTGGCCTTCCTTTTACCGTTTTACGTGAATTTCCACACTTGACCTAGGTGCAGAGACCCAGTTACTAGGCTTTGGGCAATCCACATATACTCTGTCTTTTGTACTTTATTTATAGGCAGGTAGCTCTTTTCTTAAATTCAAGTTTCTTTGATTAGAATGTATATTAATTACCAATTTTCAGTGATAATTGAATCCTCAGTTGATCTTATAATCAATACCTACTTTGCCTTGTTAGTGTGCATGTACAATAAAAAGTGCTAATAATCTTTTAATGACCTAAGTAGGCTATTAAAAGTTGACCAAATAATCTACTTCTTTAACTCGTTATATTTATTAGCAAATAATTCTATCTTTTATCACTTATCCAGTTTATCTTTGCTCAAGATTTTCTTCTTGACACATGATTTTTTTTTTTATTTTTATTTAATTTTTTATTTTTTATATTATTCTATATTATTTTAAAAGAAGAAAAGAAAAAATAAAGGATGTAATAAAGGATAGAAAAGAATACACCTGATTTGGCTCAATCTGGTTCTTTGGAGCTTTGAAATTTTGCTTGAGTTCTCATTGATTTTTCTGTAAAATTGAAAATATACACTAGAGCAGTAAAAGTGCAACAACAAATTACTAAAAAAAAATAAAAAAAAAATGATCCAAAACTAAAAAGAAAAGAAACAACCTATCTAGTAGTTCTGATTTATAGTCTTCAGCTTGACTTTCTTTGAATTCTAAAGTGGATCAATCTGGTGCCACTTCAATTGGAATACTTTCATGTTTGATCGAATCCTCTTTCAATTTGACATTGCTTGCTTTTATAGTCTCAAACTTATTTTCTACAGAATTCTCATATAATGGATTGTCAATAATGTCAATTAGAAAAACAAGTTTGATTATCAGGATGTTTAATATCTTTAAAAACATTAAAAGTAACTTGTTCATCTTGGACTCTAAGAATTAATTTTTCTTGTTGAATATCTATTAAAGCTCCTCCAGTAGCTAAAAAGGGTCTCCCTAAAATAAGGGATACATCATAATCTTCTTCCATATCAAGAACAATAAAATCAACAGGGAAAATAAACTTGTTTACCTTTACCAAGACATCCTCCACTATACCTTTTGGATATTTAATGGATCTGTCGGCTAATTGAAGAGTAATAGTGGTAGGCTTTGGTTCTCCTAGACCCAGCTTTTTTGAAAATAGAAAAAGGCATGAGGTTAATGCTTGCTCCTAAATCACATAAAACTTTATCAAAAACTACAATCACCAATAATGCAAGGGATAGTAAAGCTCCCTGGATCTTTTAGCTTTCTGTGGTAATTTATTTTGAAGTATTGCTGAGCATTCTTCATTCAAATTTATTCTCTCATGCTCTTTCAGCTTTTTTTTTATTTGTTAAGATTTCTTTGAGAAACTTGGCATACCTGGGCCATTTGAGTAATAGCATCTACAAAAGGAATATTAATATGTAAATTCTTTAGAATTTTGAAAAAATTAGAAAAATTCCTTATCTGGATGCTGCATTTGTCTTTCTGGGAATGGCAGTGGCGGCACGTAGGGCTTCACATTTGGATCAGCAAACCGTATACCTGGAGACCATCCATCTGCTGGTTGTTTTTGGTGACTGACGAGTTTGAGTTGATGGTTCTTTATTTGTAGTTGGCTCTTCGGTCCATTCTTCTGATGTGGCTCCTCCAGCTTTGTACCACTTCTTAGGGTGATAGCATTGACTTGCTCCCTTGGATTTGTCTCCGTATTGCTTGGCAAGGATCCTTAAGGTCTCTCGGAGATTATCTTAGCCATATGACCTATTTGCATCTCTAAGTTTCGAATTGCTGCTGTTTGGTCCTGCCTAAGTTTGACTTCCAAATTTTTTAAAGTTGCTTCTTGGTTTTGTATGAATTTGACCATTAGCTCTTCCATGTTAGACTTCTTTTCAGGTACTTGGAATCCCGGGGGTGGTTGTTGTGCTGCATTTTGATTGCTCCATGAGAAATTTGGATGCTGTCTCCACCCTTGATTGTATGTGTTGGAGTAGGGATTGTTTTGTTGCGGCCTGAAAAAATTACCAATATAATTAGCTGTTTCAGTTGTTTTAGCAAAAGGATTACCTGTCTGGCAATTATTCGTATCATGTCCTCCTCCACACAGATCACAAGTAATGCTCTGAACATGCATAGCTGTTCCCTTTAAGTTGTTGACTTCGGCTCTGAGGGCTGCAATTTCAGCTAGTAAGGTTGGCACGCAATCTACTCCCTGCACAGCTGCTAGTCTTTTTGGCATCATGCGCTCTGTCTGCCATTGATAGCTATTTGATGCCATCTCATCGATTAGATCGAATGCTTCTTCCTCTGTTTTTCGGTTAATGGTTCCTCCTGCTGCTGCATCAATCATAGAACGATTAGTAGGAGATAAACCATTATAGAAAGTTTGTACCTGAAGCCATAAGGGTAGTTGATGATGTGGACATCTCCTCAATAATTCCTTGAAACGTTTCCAAGCCTCATATAGTGTCTCCATGTCCATCTGCATAAAGGAAGTGATATCGTTGCGCATCTTAGCAGTCTTGGAAGGTGGAAAGTACTTGGCTAAAAATTTTTGGGCTAGGACATCCCAAGTTGTGATAGAACCTGCCGGAAGAGAATGAAACCAATTTTAGCTTTATCCCGTAAAGAGAAAGGAAATAACCTTAATCTAATAGCATCATCCGACACCCCATTAATTTTAAAAGTATCGCAAAGTTCAAGAAAATTAGAAATATGGGCATTCGGATCATCATGCACGTGTCCACTGAATTGGACAGTTGATTGAATCATCTGGATCATCGCCGATTTTATTTCGAAGTTGTTTGCTCGTACAGGCGGTCTCCTGATGCTCGAAGCTGCATCGGCTATAGATGGTGTAATATAATCATTTAATGATCGATATACTGGTCGAATAGCTTCATGCTGTCCTTCAGTCGCCATATCCAATCCTAGATTGATGTCGTTAGGATCTTCAGCTGCCATGTTTCTCTCTTGCTGTAATCTTCTAATAGTTCTTTCAATTTCTGGATCTAGAGGTAGTAAGTTACTATGTCCAGTACGTGTCATGCAATGAACAACAAATTTTTTTTTTTAAATAATAAAATTAAAAATAAATTTCTAAAGTAAAGCTAGGATCAAAATTTCAATATTGTTTTAAACTCAATCCCCGGCAACGGCGCCAAAAACTTGATGCGTGCTAATTTATAGCTATGGCAAGTGCACCAGTCGATCAAGTAATAAAGTGAATGAGTAGAGTATCGTCCCTAGAGGATTGGAAAACAAGTACTGAAAAGCTCTTTCCTATGCTTTATTTAGAAGATCGATTTATGAGAATAAAAAAAAATTAAAAAAAATAATTAAAATAATTAAAAAAAAAATTTATTAAATAGAGAGAGTGTAAATTATTGAGGTTTTAAATTCAAGAGCAATGGATTACTAAGGCAATCGGTTCACCAACTCAATCAATACGATATTCAGATTTTTAGATTAATTTTATTTCATGTGACGGTGGAGTCTCCTAATTTATTCACTACCCTTTGGTCCAGGCATAGCAAATCTATTAATATTTATTAATTATCCTTTGATCCAAGTGTAATTTAAATAAATATTAATGCATTAGGTTTTGTGAAACCCTCTAATTAAAATACGCTGCGTCCAAAGCGCACTAAAATTCCCGCATGCATATGAATTCTAATTTGATTCATAATACAAGGTATATAATCAAGAAGCATTAACATAGATGTACTTGGTTCGTAACATCTATGTTCATCAGATCAATTAGAAGATGGCCAGTAATCTAAAAGCATTAAGATCAGATTTATATACTCCTCATGAATAAAATTTAAAAATAAATTATACTGAATATTGCATCAAAAGAGTGGCTACACCTTAGCCTTAGTAAAATAAAATTTAGTTCATAATAACAAATTTAAAAACAGTAAATAAAATAAAAAGTATGAAGAAATTAGACTGTTTGATTGCTGAAATTGATTATCTGTTGCTCTTGATGCGGAGAACTTGGTGAAGAAGAAGAGGCTCCTTGATATCTCCTCTCTCTTTCTTCCTCTCTCTCTTTCTTTCTTTTCCTTCTTCCCGTCTCTCTCTGTTTTCTCTCTGATTCTCCTTTCTTCCCTGTTTTTCTTTCTCTCACTGATTTTCTCTGTTTTTCCCTTTTTCTTTTCTTCTTTTTTTTTTCACGGCAAAAGGGCTTTTTATAGATGAAGTCTCCAAAATCCATCCAAAACTCGATTTTAGACTCCTAAAATAATTCAAACTATGATCTGAATAATTCTGGCCGTGCTACGATCAAACGCTCCAAAAACCACTCAAAAACCCGTTAAAATAACCCAGATCAAGTCGAATTTAATATCAGCCGTTGGATCATCCAATGGATTGAATCTGGGCCGTCCGATCTCGTTGAAATCAGCCTTCAGACCTTTAGTTTCAGTCGGGATGAATCTCGACCGTTGGATCTCGATCGAGAGCTGCGGATGCCGTCCATCAGCGCCTTCTTCTCGTCCGTCCGATCAAGATTCAGTGAAAACCGCCCGTTGGATCAGCCAGAATTCCCAAATTGTCCTCCGTGGACCGTGGGCGAGCCCGGTGTTGCGTGGACCGCCGCGTTCTTCAAAAAATGCTGACGTCATCCTGACGTCAGCATTGCGTCAGCGGTTTTTTTTTTTTTTTTTTTTTTTTTTTTTGAAATTCGATTCTGGGCTCGTTTGAAGTCCGTTTTACCTGAAATTTGTTTCATCTGAATCAGAAAAATGAGATCTTCATATTGGTAGCCTTCTTTCCTGCATAAGATTAATAAAAGTATCAATTTTTAATAAAATATTTTAATTTATTTTATAATTTAATACTTTTATTAGTATATTTTTACTACTTATCAGTCAGGCACTTGCATGGCTAGATTCAAAATCTCGAGTAACGACAGATCATCGATAGGATAACTAGTTTATCCTAATCAGGTACAACTATTATTTCTATTTTAATTTATTTTTATTTTTAAAATCAGATCATAAATATTAGATATGAGAATTCTCAGATCTAATCAAAATTCATAAAAAAAATTTTAAAAATTTTTTCTATATATTTTATCAAATTAGATCGATCCTATGGAGGAAAATTAGTTTTTTTCTTTACATAATTCATTTTGAAATTAATCTATTCGATGAAGAGTCATATAGTATTTTAAAAAAGGAATATTCAATAATAAACTACTATGCATCAAGTTTATAAATTATGAATAATTCAACTCATAATTTATTAACATAAGTATTTTATAAATTATTGGTAAATCTAAAAAAAGAGATACATTATTTACCTCATAAGTGCATTGACAAATCCTTATATTATCCCAAAAAATTCTTTCTCAAATCTTTAGTTATAGACCATATCATATCCCCTCACTAGATCTCTTCTTATCTAGACAAGTTTATCTCTATATAGTTTCAACTCCAATAACCAAAGAATATCAACAAATAATTAGGACAGTGATAGAAAAAATGGGAAAAAGGTGGAGGAATAGAGTTGGCTAGACAACAATATCTAATGACCCAAGTCAATCCAATCTAATAATCCAACCATCCAAATTACTGAACAAGAATTGAAAAAAGTATAGGTAATACTATAGGGATTAATTGTGATAGAGTCCAGCAATGTTCAATAAGGATGGGGCTTGACATATTGCACAACTATCAAGGTAGTGCAAAACATTTATACCAAAATCAATCAAGACCCTCTAGGGAGTCACCCAACATCAAAGAGATGAGAGAGAGGGGGGGGATAGAGAGATAGAAAGAGAGGGAATGGGTCTTCCTCTTCTTTCTTTCTTCTTCATTTGTTTCTTAGAGAAAGAGGAAAATGGGTGCAATGGCCTATTGGTGGTGGTTGGTTGCCAGCGAACTAGAGCAGGTGGAAAGGGACTAATAGAGGTGGCTGTTTGTGGTAAAGGAGCCCTGTGAATAGGTGCGATAGGTTTGGTCAATGCAAAGAGAATATGACTAACCAAATCCACTAGATTCAAAGCCAAGACCGTTCGTTGGAGATTGAGGCCCCCAGTAGTGGCTATAGCCCAAAACAATAGACCAACCAAACACTCTAGAGATGAAGACTAGTGAAAATAAGTCTGGCTTCATGCGTTAAAACATAAGGAAGGGTTCTTAGACTGTTTTCTCGAGAAGACAAAATCCAACTAGTGATAGAGACCTTAAAGCTAGGAGAATCCAACTGGTGATAGAGACCTTAAGGCTGGGGGAGAAAGGAGGAGAAGGCATCAGAGTGATTACTTCATTCTGATGAGGTTTTGAGGCCCACGTAGCAAGGATCTTCTAGAAGAAAAAAAGGAGAAATGAGACACTGACAGTGATTTTGGGCGGTGGGATGGTGAAGCTCAAAGGTGATGTGGGTGCTCTTAAATAAAGTGGAGGAAGAGTGTCGGAGTCCTTGGCATAGGACTCCCATAGTGAGTTAGAGAAGGAGACTACTCTCATTGGAGTTCATCCATCCTCCAACATATATAGCATAAGTATAGGTCACAACCACTCACAACACAGCCATGCATGTGCCAAGTTCAATTCTTTTTTCTTTTATAGGAAGCAAACTTTCATATCCTAATTTGATACTAGGCAGTAGGCCAAATAGCTAGGCTATGCTCAACATAAACCCTAGGTTGGTCAAGTAGACTAGGCTTTAGTCATTCTAGGCCAAGTATTACAATATGACACCAACATTTTTCCTTTGCTTCATTAATCTCTTAAAGGTGTAGTTGATGGCTTGATGACCATTATGCTGAGTTGAATATAACCCTAACATTACCAACAACAAAAATATGAGTGAAGTGGAAGAGGGGGTGGAGGTTGTGGAGGAAAATGATTTCGGCATTGGTGAAGATGATTTTGTGATAATCAGTAAGCTACCATAGATATTGGTTCTTACTTGTACTCTTGTATGAGTCTTTCTTAGACGAAGGATCCACTTGATAGCGGCAAAGATATGGAGGACAAGGTGAGGAATGAACTTATCATGGAGGAGAATGAGGTTACGGGTGGTGCTAGTCTTTTTAAGTATGTGGCCTAAGACTATTGTAGTGCACACATAGGTAGCAAAAGAGTGGAGGACCGTCATGTAGACCTCATAATAGGGTGAAGATGGCTAACATGCAATATTATTTAGGACAAATCTTGTATTGGTGCCTAAAATGGTGGACATCATTAGATCAATGTTTCAAATTGAGTAGACAAGTAATAAAATTAGTAGGTCAGGGTTGTTCATTTTCATTTAATAATTATCTATTTATTCTATATATTTTTGAAATTCATATTTATTTATGTGGATTTGTGCCCAAAAAGAGAATCTAAGTAAAGAAGTCATGTTGGTTTCAAGTGAATTTAAACTATAGGAAAGACCACATTGGTGAATTTAAATTATAGTAAATTTAAAATAGGTAGATTTTTTTAAGCTAAGCATGGGATAAAGTTTTAAGAAAGATCATTATACTAGAAAACACTAGGACATCTATTCCTATGCATTAAAGGGGAGTCTAGCTCTCTCCTATTACACCACATATCAAGCATTAGATATGCCACATGACTCATCTTTTTTTCTTCTTCTTGGTGACTACGTCCTATCCTTAGTGACATAACCTGCATTTGGTTAGGATCATATGAGGGTGGATGCATGAGGTTGAAAGAATGGATGGCTTCCATCCATCATTTGCTTCAAAAAGTTATAAAAAAAATGGATGAAAAAAAAAATTGTCCATTCATCCTAGCCCACTAATTTGCATCCTTCTAGAAAAAATTATCCATTCATCCTAACCCACTAATTTGCATCCTTTTAATTTAAAAGGATGCATGGAGTATTAATGGATGGATTTTTATACTGACAAAGTTACCCCTTATTAATTATTTTTGATAAAACTATAATATTTTTTTTATTTTTTAATTCATATTATTTATATATATTTATATATATACTACTAATCATATACTATTAAATTTTATTATAATTTTAATAATTATAATAAAATAATTAAAATCATCTTCTATTTCTCTATTTTTATTTACTAGTTTTAAATTAACTATTTTTATAATATTAATTAACTATTATATTAAATTATAAATTAAATTAAATTAAATTAAATATTTATTTTTTTAATATAATTATAGATTATAAAGATTATAAGTTTATATATTATTTACTTCTTTAGTATAAATAAGTGTTATAAATTGATAATAGTAATACTTTTATTAAAAGATAATCTAGTAAAAATATTATATAAATATCATCTATCCTCTCTTTTATTTCTCTTATGCCAAATAGAGAAGAAAATTATTTTTATTCATCATTTTATATTTTATCAAACATATGAAAAGATAGATAGAAGATCCATCCATCCTCTCTCTCATCCATCCTTCCTCCTTCACCCATCCTTTAATCCATCTTTCATATCAAACAAAGGGGTAAAATGGTGCACACCATCTCCCACCTCATATGTGATTTTTTTTATTCCATCCTCTCCAACATGCCATGCATCGAGTAGTGCCATAACCTATCCTTGACTAGCAACATAGAGAGAGAGATGCACACCCTATCCCATACACCGATGATTTTCTCTCTCATTTGCCAATGTGGAGAGGGACATATACCCTCTCTTACATGTCAACACGAAGAGGGATACACATGCTCTTCTACATGCAAATCCATCCATCTTTTTCTTTTCTTGATGAATTCAAGAGATACACGCCCTCTTCCGCATGCCAACACAAAGAGAGATGCATGTCCTCTCCCACACATGGATCCTATAAACCCCTCACCATCCTGAGCTAGAGAGTGATCAATGCACCCCTCCTCTAAGCTAGAGAAGATGAAAGAGGTTGGATGGGTGGATACTATAAGCCAAGATTTCACTAGAAGTCAAGGGGCAATGACCCTCTACCTCTCCCTCTCCCTTGATCACTCTCCCCTCCCCCTTTTGCCTTCTCTTTCTCTTGCTTTCACTAGCCTATACACCCCTCACTGCACCTCACCAGCCAAGGAGAGAGGTGCATATCACGACCCCTTTCCCTTCCATATGACATCCACCCCCTCCTCATACATGAGAGGTCTTATTGGAATAGGGCTTTAAGAATTACTAATATGATTTAAAAAATTAAACAAAACTAACAAAATTTTATTGTACGAAAATTATAAAAATAATTAAAAAACTAAAGAAAAGGAAACAACCTATCTGTAATAGTTCTGATATTTATAGTCTTCAGCTTGACTTTCTTTGAGTTCTAATAGTGGATCATTAATCTGGTGCCACTTCAATTAAATACTTTCATGTTTGGTTGATCTCTCTTTCAATTGCACATTGCTAGCTTTTATAGTCTCAAACCTATTTTCTACAGATATTCTCATATAGCGAATTGTCAATAATTGAATTAGAAAATAATGTTTGATTGTCATTTTAGGATGTTTAGTATCTTTGAAAACATTAAAAGTAACTTGTTCGTCTTGATTCTAAGAATTAATTTTTTTTCTTGAATGCGATTCTATTTTTTAATTGCTTCTTTGTCAGGTTAGCGTATGAAAAGGGGTTCTTACTATCAAATAGTAGGGGTTACATTGTCATGAAGTTCTTCTTTCATATC